>BSBK01010880.1:282500-360000 GCA_027943335.1 Chamaecyparis obtusa
TGGTATGTTGTCAAACTTAGTAAAGAGTATTTGAATCACTTTCTAGTTATTCTATTTCTTTGGGAAAAGTTTGAGATAAGGTCTTGTGAATGATGTTGCAAGGCTACAAGACATGCTATTAGGCCTAACTTGGTGAATTTTGAAGATTTGTTGTTTGAACATTGGGAGAAAGTTTGAAATCTATTTAACTACCTTGGATTGCATAAATTGAAGTTGTTGGACCATACTTTAAGGCTTGTTGGAGCATAATTTATCATTTCACTTATTAAAGCCATCTTGGGTCACTAGATTGAATGGTTACATTTGATTCATTTGAAGTACTTGGACCTTGAATCCACCACATTCCATTGCCACCTCTGCATCAGCCAGGCCTATTCAGTGGAAGCAAACACAATAGTTTGACAATAGTGGGGGAATTCTTTCGGCAGTGGAATTTGGCGTGACAAATTTTATTTGTGATATGCACACAACAACTTCATTGGAGATCTCGACATTAACTCTTATCTAGTCCAAAGCAATCTTCTCATTTCCAAAAATCCTGAAACTTTTGGCTCCGCAGTTAAGGCTCTTTTGTCTGATTTGTTCGTTAAAGTGACTGCATCATCTAATCTCTATCCTTCTGATTCGGCTGAAGATTATTCATTGTCTACCAAGATTTATGGCCTTGCTCAATGCTGGAGAGATGTCTTTGTTGAGGGCTACGCATCTTGTTTAGACAACACAATATGTGGGCTTGTGGAGGTGACAAATGGAGCACATAACCTTGGAGGTGTGTTTTATTATGGAAGCTATATTGCTTGTTATGATACTTATCCTTTCTTTACTTTGTCATCAGATCAGAAAAACCCATCACTATCAAGTAAGCCCTCCACATCTAGTAATATTGCCCAGCAACTGAATTTGGTTTTCTTCCTATAATTTGAGAATTTATTTTATGTTTCTGATGGTGGGTTATATTTCATTTCAAATGACATTGAAAATTGATGAGCCATGCAGAAAAGTCTTCAAACAAAACCCCAATCGGTCTGGGCTGTCTTGGCAGCTTGATTATCCTCATTTTATTAGGAGGGTTGCTTGCAGCATGAAGAAAATTGAAGTCTACAATATCTAGGAAGGGTACGAACCAAGGTAACTTTCAATTGAATCTTTGTACAATCTTCTCTACAATGCTTTATGTATGTGTGTTTCATAATGGGTGGTATATTTTAATTGCATAATCTTCGAAATGAGATGTCAAAATATAATTAACAAGCGATGCAACCTATTTCCCCTTTCACTAAATTTCAATATTCAAGATAATAACTTTCCATCAAGGGCATTTACTATCTATTGTGGGTACGAGTAAAAGCCTAAGTATTTTGTATGTTTGTGTTTCTAATTTTAAATGAAATACGTGGGAAATGAATTTGATTTATATAGGGAAGTAAATCACATTGAAATTATTTTTGATTGCAGGGAAAAATAGGTTTGGAACGGGGACCTGAAACCCCTTACAAGCTAAGATAAAAGTTTAAACATTGAAGCACACCAAAAAGATTCAGGACTGGAAACCAGTATGGTAAAGCCAAAACTAAACAACAAAAAACCTAGAAAAAAACCAAAGAACAAAGATCAGCAGAAAAATAGGCAACCAGCACCAAAGACCAGAGCCCTAGGCAAACTCCTTGCAAGCCTCATCGACTTGCTACTTCACTTCAGATATCTTCTTTATCACTGCATTGAACTCTGAGAGTTCCTGGATCCTTTCATGAATTTTCTTCCTTCTTGCTGATCTGGTGCATTTTTCGGGGCCATCATCTTCCAGGTTCTCTGGGATATCCTCTACTTTTTTACTGGGGGATCTAGTATCTAGCACAGCCTTAATGGTCAGGAAACAATCCATGGCCGAACCCATGAATTTGTTGTAGTCTTGCATGTGTTTTTTCATAGTATTCTCCATGGTTTCCATTCTAGCCTGTAACCCCTGCACATTTTTATCCTCTTCATTAGTACCCTTGTCCACCATAGTTTTAGGGCTAGCCTCCAGCAGAGTCTACAGAGAATCCACCTTAGCAATAGTAGAACGGTACTTAAGGTTTAAATTCTTAACCTCCTGAAAAACCCATTTAATTAACCAGAAGGAGTACATGGAAGTAGCTTTGGCCGTTTGGTGAATTCCAAAGGGGGGATCAATCTTATCATCCATATCTTCCCTTAGTAATTGAACATTCCTTTCCTACAAGTCCACCATTTTGATGAAAGGGATAGTCCGAGAACTACTAGGGGCATTATCAGTCTCCTTCTCTAATAAAGTCAACTCCTTGGCAGGGGGAGTATTCTCCATCTCTGTCGCATCCTTCTAAGAGTCCTTGACCAACATCCATAACCACTTCAAGTTCTGGAGATATAGGCACGTCATGGTCTTCAGAACTGTCATACTCAACCAAAATTGGCACTTTCTGACCTCCCACATCCTCCTTCTTCTTTTCCTCTTTGTTCTTCCTGCTACCCGAGGTTTTACCTTTGTCTAGAGAGCCCGTAATCTCATCATCCGTGTTGTCATTCTCCTCCAAAGCTGAATTTGAGACTGAGGAGGAAGAGTAACTATCCTCCTCAGTGGAATCATCCATATCACCATAGCCTTCCACACTGTCAGCAAAGGTATCCATTTCTGTGGTAGTATCCTTACCCTTCTTTAGTTTTTTACTAGTCGAACTCTTTTCTTTCACATTCTCATCCCTAATTCTCTTTTTACCCAAACCAGATTTAGATGAGGAAATGACAGGGCTAAGATGGGGCAATCACATTGAAATTGTTATGAATAATTAATTCAAAAGTTTTAGTAATAAAGAGGATAAGCAGATTTTGAATTACTAGATATGGGAGCTATTAGGTTTGAATCAGGAAAAAAATTATAGCAATTTTGGGTAGTAATATGTTGTTTGAATCAAAACATGGAGAAGTAAGAAATATTTGAACTGAGCTACAATAAGGAATATACTAAAAGACTTAGTCATGGAAAAATTGATATCTATTGCTGAAGCATCTTGACATACAGCTTGGAGGTTCTATGTTTGAGTCTTAGCATGATTATTGAAAATAGCTCACAGTTTACCATATCATATATGTAGTTGACTGATAAATTTGTTTGTAAGTTTGTGAGAAGAACAGTAACATTTGTATAAACAATCATGAGCAAAACTAATCAAATGATAGAATTTTTTACATCTACCTAGGTGTGACTTGAGCCTCACTACATGTATATATGATATGCAAAATAAATTCACTAGTATGTCTAGATTTTCTTCTTAAATTATTTCTCACAAGGATTTTTATGATTATTATATCACTTGTATCCTTTATTTGTTTTACATGTTAATATATCTTCATAAAACTAACAAATATGTACTTTCTCTCCTCTTCCATAAGAAGGCTTGAAACATAACGCTACCATCCATATGGTATAAATATTTTTTCTCTTTTCTTACATAGTTGTGGGTTTTACTATATAGGAAATGAGTGCACTGAAAATGACATAGAAATCAATCAAGATTTTCAAATAATCTTTAATATGGAAACATGGTGTAGGAGCATCTCGAGTCCTTGGCAATCCTATGTCATCAAAAACATATTTGAATTTGTCTATGTTGCTCGGTTCCTTCTTTGACTGAGTTGGTTCAGTAATTGGTTGGTTTCCTTTGGTTACCAAGTGTGGTCGGTTATCTCCTAGGCGGTCGGTTGTTTCACTGGCGCTCGGTGATGCTTGTCTATTGCTCGGTCATCCTTGCTTACCGAGTAGTTTATTTTAAGTTTCTGTTGAGGCCGACTTGTGCATTTATTATGGGTCACGGATTTAATGTTAGTATCCATCATTGTGAAGCATGTGGTCCCAAATCTAACCGTTCCTTCTGTTGATTGTGGATTTGAAGGCCGACTCAGTTTGGTAGACTCTTGTATAAATGTAGTTGTTTGGTTGTAGTTTAGATGCAGTTTTAGATAGAAGAAGAAGAGAGAAGATTAGAGATTGTTGGAAGATCCTCGCATGTTTGAGGACTTCTGTAATTCATTGTAATATTTGGCCATAACCGGGAAGGCCTTACAGCCCAACATGTATGAATCAAATTGAATGAATAATATATGGTTGATCCTACATTCTCTCTCTCACTGTTCTTGTTGTTTTGCTTCCGCGTGTTGTTGAGCAGGCTGGATCATTAGGATGTGCCATTGTTTGGCCCCTGTGACCCCTGCCCTTGCGGCAAAACATTAGTAGACGCAACCAAAAATTTTAATAAGGAGAACAAGCTGGGAGAGGGAGGCTTTGGCTCTGTATACAAGGTAAAGCAACATTGAATTGTTAAACATGCATCGTTCATAATAATATTATACCTACATTTCCAAATTTAGATGAGCTCTCTTTACTTATAATCTCTCATATCTAAACAGTCTAACTTCAGAATAAAAATAATCTTTGATTGCATACGTCTTTAATTTGTGTCTCAGGGCACTCTGCCAGATGGAAGACAAGTAGCAGTGAAGAAGCTGTCTGCAAAATCTTCTCAAGGGTTAAGCGAATTTTTAAATGAAATCTTGTGAGTTTTCTTGGGTGTTGCATAGAGGGATCAGAAAGGTTGCTTGTTTATGAATACTTGGCGAACAATAGCCTTGATAAGATACTCTTTGGTGGGTACTCAAACTCTTTAAATGGCAAATGTCTTAACACTGCTTTATTGATTGTTTAACTATCACACATGCGTCTACAATCAGATATTGAATAATGTATAGATACATACATAGAAATAACTGTATTGCTATTTGTTTAAACTTGTCTATGGTAAATTGGTATCTTTTATGTGATAAAGATTTTAGGGCATGATTTACAGATCCCCAGCGGAGCAAAGAGCTGGACTGGCAGAAGCGTTTTAACATCATAACTAGAGTAGCCCGCGGACTTCTATACTTGCACGAAGATTCTCAATTGCGAATAATTCATCGGGACATCAAAGCAAGCAATATTTTGTTGGATGAGAAAATGAATCTCAAGATAGCAGACTTTGGCTTAGCAAAATTGTTTCCAGAAAATAAGACTCATGTTAGCACTCGAGTAGCAGGAACATAGTAAGATTTGTATGCAAATTTTTTAATATATATTTTATTTAGATAGTTTACATTTAAGTGTGTTGATTTCCACAATGCAGCGGTTATTTGGCACCAGAATATGCTATGCGGGGGCAACTATCTACTAAAGCTGATGTACATAGCTTTGGTGTTGTACTTCTGGAAGTTGTAAGCGGTAGAAAAAACAACGATTCGACACTGCCCACAGAATATAGAAATTTTTTAACATTGGTGAGATATGACACCGGACGTAAATTTAAATTGGTTTTTTGTAAGGCTATAATGTTTACGTTGTGGCCGTGCAGGCATGGAAATGTTACTGTGAAGGAAATATTGAAGAGGTGATTGATAGAGAAATAATAGAGAGGTGTCATAATATAAGAAGATGCATTCAAGTGGGTTTGCTCTGCACACAGGCAGATTCATCACTTCGTCCGCCCATTTCAACTGTCTATTCCATGCTTTCAAACAGTTCTTTCACCGATTTGCCGGTTCCCACAAAGCCCGCTTTTGTAAATGGTACAAGTGAAAGAGGAATAGGTGGATATTCCTCGCATGCATCTAGAACTAAAAATTCATCATTATCTGCTCCTTCAATTAATGATGCTTCCATCACAGAATTGATATCAAGATAAATAGTAATAGCAGCCGTCAGTGCATGGACATTGGCGAAAGAGAATATTGTTGGAAAGATTAAAAGGTATTTTGTTTTGCCAAAATACTTGAAGTAAGAAAGTTAATTCATAAAATGCATTAATAATAAAAACTTATAATGCATATATGGCTCATCTGTATATAATTCTTTTTACATCCCATCTAGTTTAGGTACGTCTCTTCCTCAATCTTTTCCAATTAAAGAACATATGTATCAAAGTTATTTTTAATTGACGAGGGATACTCTATCGTATGTTGAAAATTGTTATTTTTTAAAATTATATATTTATATATTTTTAAAAGAAAATAATATTTTTAATGTCATTCTTTTGTCTTTTATGTGTTGAAATGAAAATAATTTGTATTTTAATGTTTTTTGTTTCTTAGATTTTATGATTTTTTAAAGAAATTTAGAGAATATTTTATGTAGTATTTTCTATTCAATTCAGTCCATTCAAATAACTCGGTCAGTTCATCCCAATCAATATATCAAATAAATTAGATCAGCCTAATCTTAATGACATACGTTTTTTGAGTCCTTATATTGTTGTGAAATCCCATTTCAATCAAAATACAAAAACAGATTCATCTCATGATTATGATTTCTCATATGAAGAGTCTATAAAACAATTTGAAAATCAGCTTGGTGAAGAAAATAGCCTTATACTATAGGAAAGGGTCAAGACATTGCATTCCTACTCCGGAACATGAGAAAATGAGTAGGGTGATGTGCATAATAGAAACCGTGATAAATGATATGATATGCAAACATTACCAATGCTTTGCAAGCATTTCATTTTTAAGAAAAAAAGAATAATTTTGTAGCTTTTATGCACTCGCACAATAAAATTGATGAGACTATGCCTCCTTATGAGTCATATTATAAAGAGAACTTCATGATAAACATTGATTTAAGGAAACAAAAGAGGTTTGCACAATTGATCCCTTTTCTAGGGATAAAAGATATTCTCTATTACATCAAAAATAAAAAATACAGTTAAAGCTTATCAAAAACCAAAAAAATGTTCTGTAAACATGCCTACTAAAATGCTCTATTTTGATTACTTTCCAACATCAAACAACAATAAGAAAATGAAATTATAAAAAAATTAACTAGCATATAGCTGATTATCAAACAAAAATAAGCAAACAAATTTTTCAAAACATCTAAGTAGTATATAACTAATTATCATAGATTTACAACTTTTAGATTTCTTTTATCGAGCTACTCTCATTCTATCTTGTCTTTGTATTTAATGTGAATAAGATAGTTTCAAATTTAAATTTGACTTGCTTGATTCTTCTTTGCTACATAGTTAATTATATTAAATATTTTTTATTTTAGTTTTTTGCTGAACTTATTTCTTCAAAAGGGGCATTCTTAAAAAAAAATAGTGGTCTATGTGAAAAAAAGAAAGAAAAGAAAGGTAAGAAATTAAAATACAAAATTAATCTTTTTTAGTCCTATAACATCCAAATCAACTCATCACTTGAATCGTCTTTAGGGAAATCAAATTTAGTCAATCTCTATTATTTTCTTTATTAGGTAGGGATTCTAAAACACAACTCTTTTTGTACTTTTTTCTATTAATGTGAATAGGATTTTGATTGGTTATGGTAGTTAGATTTGATTTGAGGGAAAAAAGTGGCTAGTTATGTAATAAATATTAGGCGAATATTGTGAGAATATTAGGCGAACTAAGTTGAAATAAAATATGTGCATTACAAAAGTGTGCCCAAAGAAGCACTCATTGAGTAGGCCACTTGGAACCCTCTCTTTCTCACGAAGCTTACACAATTAGGGTTTTCATTCTTTTATTTCTGCCATACAAATTTTTCATCTTAGAGAATTATTGTTTAGGAAGGCAACATAATTGTACATATCAACATAAGCCATGCCAAATAATTTGAAAGGTTTCTCTAAAAGTAGTTTAGAGTTGATTCTCCATGCTTCTATGAAAAAAATCATAGGAGTAGTCTTGTTACTTGAATAATAAGACTATTGAGATGATGTTGTAATTATGTCCCATTTGGGATAGTTTGAAAGTTGTCTCTCCCCTCTCCTTTTCTCCCTTTCCTCTCTCCCCCTCTCCCTCTCCTCCTCTCCCCCTCCCTCACTCAATTGGACCCAAAGCCATTAATAGTTTCGAAAAAAGCATTGATAGAGCAGGCCACTTAGAACCCTTTGTGTTTTTACAAAACTTTCACAATTTGGGTTCCCATTCTTTCATTTCTCCCATATACATTTATCATCTTAGAGATGTGTGGTCTAATAATTTTAAGAAACACAATTGTTGAGATGATAAGAATATTGAGATGATATTGCAATTATGTGAATTTTTTACAATCCTCTTTCTCCTCCTTTGGATATTTTGAGAACTCTCTCTCTCTCTCTCTCACAATATTTCAAAGTGGATTCACTATGCTACTTTGAGAGCAACCATAGAAGGAGTAATTTTATATTGGGTGGCTATACAAAAGTGGTGGCAAAAAGTTTGGAGAAATAATTTTTTTAAATAGAAATATTTTTTAATACATCATGAATGTACATACTATGATCCAGATTCACTAAATGAAGCTCCCATAAAGTATAAACTTAATTATATCATAAGAGGCTTAGCAGCTGCCGTGATGCAGAGCCCAGGAATTAATTGCAGGCTTATTCATCCCTATTTTGATCCAGATTCACTAAATGAAGCTCCCATAAAGTATATACTTAATTATATTATAAGAAGCTTAGCAGCTGCCGTGATGCAGAGCCCAGGAATTAATTGCAGGCTTATTCATCGCTATTAATTAAATGAAGTCAACGTTGTGTCTTACATTTTGCCTGATTTTTTATTAAGTAAAAATTAAAGTTTATTCATTAGTGCCCATCATGCCATGTATTCCTAGTCAGTGGTCTCCAAGCACGTTCTACTGTTGTACATGTCGTTTTCCTCCAATCATCCCATTTTCCACGGCAATTTCGATTTAGTATATTTTTTGTACTTATGAGTTGTTCGATGTACGATGGGACAGGTTTGAATTTTGGCTAAATTTGAGGCTGGCTTCGAATCTTGTACATGTAGCAGTTACTTGAAAATACCATTTCTGATTTTTAAATATATGCTCTCATAATGCAATTCCCTATCATTGAAATGACATTGATATTTCTATACGATGTACTCATAATAATTAATAAAGAACAACTTTAATTTAGATATATACTCCTCTTCAATATTATAATTTCTTGTGCAAAAACACAACTGTAGAATCCACTTGTTGCAACAATTAAACTAAAACCTTTTTCCCCAAAAGGAAAAAAATCCGGTTTACAGAAAAAAAAAATTGCTCAGCGAAGAGGTAAAATTTCACAAACTTAGAAGTGACTTTCTATAAGTTCACTTATAAATGTGGAGTTTTTGGGCACTTTCATAGCATTGCATATCCCTCCTCTTTCCTTGGATTTGAAGGAGAATTACGGAGATCATGAGTTTCTCCTGCGAAAATGTTTTCCTCTGTTTCTGCATTTCTATTCTGTTAATTATTCCGTACCTACGCCTATGCAAGGCGGCGGATACGTATTGCAACACTGGTTCCAACTTCACGGAAGGAAGTAAAATGGAGCAAAACAGAAACACGGTAGTCAATAATCTTGTCCAGCACGCAGCCTCATCTGGCTGATTTAATACGAGTGTTTCTGGACAAAGCCCAGATCAAATTTACGGCCTTCTTCAATGCAGGGGAGACACCACAGCTGAAGAATACTACACTTGTTCGTTGCGTGTAGAAGAGATATGTCTGGCGAGGATTGCACAGCATGTATGGGCAGAGGAATTGGAGATCTGTTGAACGCGAGTGAAGATGGATATCGTCTTGAAGGTGTGGGTTGGTTTGAGAGTTATTTGGTTATCTATCAGACTTACCCTTTCTATGCTTCTACACTCTCGCCTCCAACACCATCCCCATCTTCAACAATTCTGCCTTTATCAAGTACTACTCAAACTGACCCTTTTTGTGGATTTTTTTAATCGATCTGGGGGCTATAATGGGGTTATATTTCATTCACTTATTCTGGGTCATATTTATATTTCATCAGTGAAATTGACAATTTGTGTTGCGTGCAGAAGAGTCTTCAAACAAAATACCCATAATTCTGGGTTCTCTTGGTGGCTTCATAGCTCTCGTGTTATTGATAGGATTGATGTTTACTGTGCGAAGAAAATTGAACACTGCAAATCAAATTTATGGGAGAGATCGACTTCAAGGTATTTAATTAGGACGTATCGGACTTTTGTTTTCTTTGGAAATTGGATAAAATAAGATTGGTTTTTAATTGTAAATTATTTGTGAATTTGATTGTGTAAGTATTTTTCATGATGTTCCAGATCACATTATATAATCCATCGTCAGAATAAAAGAAATAGAAAATCCAATCGCAAAGAGCTCAATCCATCGTCAGAATAAAAGAAATAGAAAATCCAATTGCAAAGAGCTCTGTGCACCCACCGTTTACTATTAGCCGTTTACTATTAGGTTAAAAATGATCAGTCTTAATAAAACGTGATAAACCTTTAATTGGCTAGAAAATTAATTGATAATCCGTGAGCGATAAGCCATTAATTGGATGGAAGATTAAATTGGTATTCTGTGACTCATAAGTGCTTCCTGTTTAAGCTTAGAGAAGTGAAGGTAAAGGCTATCGCTTTGTCTTTTCTCTATATTCTGTTGTGGCACACACATAAAAGACTGAATAAAGCCTTATTTAACCCAATATATCACATTCAAGCTTGAGATTGCTCTTGGAAATATCAAACTCGTACCATTTATTTATATATTTCCAAATTGCCAATGCAATTATCTCATCCTAGTCATTATTCTTCTAAGTCTCATCCAAGTCTGTAAAAATTTCTTTCATTTTCTCTGTGATTCTATTCTCATGTATATGTGGGCTTCAATGTACAGGCGGGGAAGACTCAGCTTTTAGTCAGCATGGTCAAATAACATTTAGTTTGGAAACACTACGAGCTGCAACTAGAGATTTCCATGAGGATAACAAGCTTGGAGAGGGTGGATTTGGCGCTGTTTACAAGGTTTAACTTCTTGATTTTTTATTGTTCAATCATATATCAACTTGTTTTTATATAATTACTTGAACTGGATATTCTTCATTCTTCGTGGCATTCAGAATTTTACAGACAATTATCTGTATAACCCATATTCAGTAAGTCAAATTGTTTAATTGAAAGTGGCTCACAGTGTATGTGAATTGTCAGGGCACTATGCCAGATGGAAGAGAGATAGGAGTCAAGAAGCTTTCCATTCAATCTCCGCAAGGGAAGAAAGAATTTGAAAATGAGGTGAAGCTGCTGGCCATGATTCAACATTAAAATCTTGTGAATCTTCTTGGATGTTGCACAGAGGGACCAGAGTGCTTGCTTGTTTATGAATACTTAATCAACAATAGCCTTGACAAAATACTATTCGGTGGGTAACTCCATTCTCTCTACAACTAAAACAACTAAAACTGTGATGATTACATATAAATTTTTAGAATACTCTCTTGTAATGCTAAGATAAAATAAATGGAGTTTTCAGATCCACAACGGAGCAACGAGATAGATTGGCGGAAGCGTTTCAACATCATAGTTGGAGTAGCTCGCGGGCTTTTCTTCTTACATGACGATTCCCAACCGCGAATCATTCATCGAGATGTCAAAGCAAGTAATATTTTGCTGGATGAACAAATGAATCCCAAAATAGCAGACTTTGGAATAGCCCGATTGTTTCCAGAAGATGAGACTCATGTTAGCACAGGAGTTGCTGGAACATAGTAAGAATTTCAATTATTTTTTATTTTTTCTCACAAAACAATTCCTTTACCCTGATGTCTTTCTCATTTCGCAATGAATTACTTTCTGGGTTGATTCCTCTGAAAATAAATTGTTTTCATAGATTCTTTTAAGGTGTTTTGACATAGTGTCTCTATTTTGGTCGTATGCAGCGGTTATTTGGCACCAGAGTATGCCATGCATGGCCAATTGTCTGACAAAGCTGATGTCTACAGCTTCGGTGTTATACTTTTGGAAATTGTAAGTGGAAGAAAGAACACAGATTCTCAACATTCTGATGGAGTCCAGGGCCTTCTAGAATTGGTAAGATATTATATTCTGTAGATGTTGTTTTATGCCATTCTTTTTAAATATTAGATCAAATATGCAATTGACATCTCCTATATATATATGAGTTTATTTAAAGCTTCTCACTATCACTATAACTATATATAAGTTTATTTAAAGCTTCTCACTATCTTAGGCAATTATGCACGCATGGGAATGTTATAGCAGAGGAAATAGTGTGGATGTAATTGATGTTAGCCCGAATGTCTTTCTCATTTCGCAATGAATTACTTTCTGGGTTGATTCCTCTTTTTAAATATTAGATCAAATATGCAATTGCCATCTTATATATATATATATGAGTTTATTTAAAGCTTCTCACTATCTTTAGGGCAATTGTGCAGGCATGGGAATTTTATAGCAGAGGAAATAGTGTGGATGTAATTGATAAAAGTATAGTTGAGAATTGTCCTACAGAGGAATGTTTGAGATGCATTCATATTGGCCTGCTTTGTATACAAGAAGAGGCGTCGCTTCGTCCAACAATGTTTACTGTCTACTCAATGCTTTCAAAAACTTCTGTCACCAACTTACCAATTCCCACAAAGCCAACATTTTTAAGGGTCAAACATAACGAAGAAAAATTCATCTAGATTTTAGAAACACTTTTCCATTGTTCAGATCTGCTCTATCTCTCAACTATAGTTCCATGATAATTGTATTGGCTTTTTGTGTTTTGTGGTAATATCCAATGGATGAGATAATGAATAGCTTCCCAGCTGCTTACCAATAGATTAAAAATCACTTTGTTTATTTCAAAATGATTGAAAAACAATCTATCTATCTATTTAATGCTTTTATTCTTTCTTTGACAATTATCAAGTTTAGTTTCTCATCTAATTTTTATTCAAACAAGGTTGTTGATATTCTATATCTAACATTATTTAACAATTCTTTTAGCTAAATATTAAAGTTTGTATTATTATCTTTGAGTTTTAAAAACTTAAAATTTATTAGAATTTATATTTAATTGATTATTTTGTTCGTATCATTTTTATTTTATTTTTTATTAATTTTTAATTTAATTTTCAAATAAATAAGAGAAATTGTAGTGCTAATCTTTTAGAATTAAAAAATATTTTAAATCACATAAAAGATATAAGATGAAAAATATCAAATTAACAAAATATAATTTACTAAAAGGAAATGGTGAGCAAAAGGTTAAAAAAAATCAAGTATACTCATTAGTTGCTTCCAACTATAATCCTTTTCCTTGCAAACTCCTTTGTCTATGTCTTTTTTTGATGAGGCGATAGAGAGAACCTACTACATAAATATTAAAAATTAATTCAAGTATTCACCCAAATCCTATGTTAAAGAGACAACTTAATGCTTAACATTTACATACTCACAATTCATATGTTGCTAACTTACCCCCTTATCTCTCTTCAAAATGTTAGACCCAAACCAAAACATTAGAGCCCTTAAGAGGAAAAATATTGCCAATATAAGATAGTTTGCCATGAGTAATCTCTTCTAAAAAATTATCCTTTATGGACTTATACTTTTTATTTACTTTCAAGACACAAGTTCTCATTTTATTTTTATTTAGTTAAATTATAGGATCCTAAGAGTTTCTACATAACAAATGGTCTTCCTCACCCTCCCTAGACCATCTATAATTCAACCCTTTGTCACCCCTAATATAGGAAATAATGTCACAAGGTAAAGCCAACTTAACAACCTCCCTAACCTATAAAATCTTTGATTTTGATTTCTTTTCTTCTTATTTAAAAGAATACTCCCATAAAACAACCATGATTCCTCAATAAAAGTCTCCATTAGTTGTTCTTTCTTTCTTGATCCAATGGTTAGAAAAATCTAAAGTGCACCCAAAAATTTGTAATGAGGTACAAGCCATGATCTTGTGACATAGATAATTATATGGAAAATATTCAAACTATAAATTTTCTTCATTGTTTACATACTAAACCAAGACCATTGTATAAATAAAACATTAATCTAGTGCATAAAAGAGATTATAAATATCTATGATGATACAAAAAAATATAAAAATACCCTTGAAGCTTGTGAACTTAAAGTTAAATTTCATATGGAATCATATTTGCTTTTAGCATAATTGATCAACGAGCACCAAAGAAAAATAATAATCAACACCACCAAAAAACTATAAAATTATTTTAGTTTTCAGTTGTTTGTGGTTAGTTTAGATTTTTTCATTTGTGACTCTCCTCCAAGTTTTTTGTTTATTGTCCAAAACTTGGGTCAAACAAATCCAAAACTATCATTTTTTGTTTTATCAATCAAGAAATGTAGAACTTTGACAAATGGTCTAGCTTGATGTAGGGAGAATCCATGAATTTTCTACTCAATAAGAGAACTCTCCAATGCTCTAAGAAGTAAAACACCACTCTCTTGAAAGGAAATGCACCAAGAGAGAGGATGGTGTGGCAAAGAGGGAAGAATAAGGGGGTTAAAGATATAAAACAAAGTAGAGTTGAACAAAAAGAAGAAGGGGATTTCTCTTCTGATATCTGGGTCTACATAGAAAAACTTGGCAACAAAAAGAAGGCTACCTAAGAAATAGAAATAGCAGATAGCTTTTCCATGATAGAGGAAAATAATTTGATTATAGAAAAACAAATGTAATACTATTTAGGAGCTAAGGAAGTGGAGAAGAGAATAGAGGAATGTAGGGGTAACTTTGGAGGCAATTCACGATAAGAAGTAAATGTCATATAGAAATTGGAGGAGATAGAAAGACCCAAGTGGAAAAGGAAAATACAAAATTTAAGAACACACATGTCATTCATTCGACATTTTTAATGAATCCCTATAGAGAAAATAAATAGAGATAATAAATTTTGATTGTAATAAACAAATATTGTTAATGATAGATTTTTCTTTAGCTTAGCCATTATGAGTGTAAAATCATTTACTAGTTATGTTGTGAACATATAAAAATTTGATGGAGGGTGAGTATTATTTCAAGAAATTGAAACACAACATGTATGTAATAATCCCCTTCACTACATTTTGCACTTCTCTTTGGAGTAGTCTTTTTGAGGTTAAGACTTGATGGCATGTGTGTAATAATCTATTTCCTATATGAAGCAAGCTCTACATTTGGCTCCCCTCTTTGGAGTAGTTTTCTTAAGGTTAAGAATATCCTAGGGAAAGGAAGTAGGAATATTATTGGAGATGGGAAAAAATCCATATTTTGGGAGGATATTTGGGACGAAGATTTAACCCCTTGATGACATTAACTTCCTCAACCACATTAGGAGATGGCTCAAAAGAAAAAATGGGGGATTTTATAAAAGTTTTGTTTCATGGAATGATGGAAAAGGAAGATGGAAAGATTTTCAAGAATAGACAAGGACAAGTGATGGTATACCCCCACAAATTAGTAAATAGCTACAGGATGAGATATGGTCTTTGACTCTATTCTTACCAGATTATGATATTTTTTCCCAATCACGCAACAACAAATGGATTTGGATACATTACTCTTCTGGATGATTCCCTGTGAAATCATCTTATTGGGCTTTGCAGATTGGGGAAGAGATTCACTAGATGTGGATATTTATCTAAATTCCTAATCTTGTTCCCAAGGTTGATTATTTTTGGTTGATTTTTTCCCTTGGAAAGATCCTTACCATCAATAACCTTAATAAGAGGGGATTCTCCATGGTGAATAGATGTACTCTCTACTATCTAGATTGTGGAAGTATAGATCACATATTTATTCATTGTCCCTATGTGAATGATGTTTGGAATAAAGATCTTTCCCTTCTAAATTTTGTTTGGATATTTAGTCTCAACAACCCTATTATAAGGGATATTTAGTCTCAAATTCCCCCTTTCCTAGCCTGGAATATCTAGAAGGAATGAAACAATATCATCTTCAGGGACTAGTCAAGAAATGATTATGTCCTTTTCCAAACCATCAAATGGAAAGTTAGAGAAAATTTGAATGTGTCTTCCTATGGAAAAGGTAAGATCTTCCCCAATCTTCAAGAGCCAAGGATAAAATAAAAAAGGGGTATATATCAAAATATTTTGAATATCAATTGGATGAGCATCATAAAAAGGAAATTAACTTGATGGATTCCTCTAGAGGAAGCATAGGTTAAATGTAATGTTGATGGTTTTTCTAAGGGAAATATAGGGATTTCAGCTCTTGGTGGAATTACTAGAGATTGGAAAGGAATGTTTATTGAAGGTTTCAACAAGAATTTGGGTGTTGGCTCCAATAATCATGTTGAGGATATTGCTACCTAGAATGGTATTAAAGATCTTAAGGAATTGAGCTAAATGAAAAAAACATCATAGAAGGTGACTCAAAAATGATAATGGCTAACTTGAAGGGGGCTATTAGATGTTCATGGTATCCTTTAAGTCTTTTGGAAGGATGCAAAAGAATATTAGCTACTTTCAACCAATAGAAAATCTTTCATACTCTCAGAGAAGGGAATAGGTCAGTGGACTTTATGGCCAATCTTCATCCAAAATCCCAAGATTGGATTTATATTAGTATTGATAAATTTCTTGAAAGGCTCAAATAAATTTTGGCCAATGAGAAATGAAAATATGTTCAATAGGTAAAATAACTGCGAGAGGGGGTGAAATAGTTATTTCTACACACTTTACAAAACTTTTGCTCTGTCGATAAATTATTAAACATAAAAAATAATAAATTTTGATTTATTAGTTAAGCACATAAAAAATCCATAAAAAATGTAAACATGTAAACATAGGAACACTAACATAGAGAACACTAATATTTACATAGAAATCCCAAATAGGAAAAAACCACAGAGAATCTAGTTCTCATGAAATGATAACAATTGTTAATGTGACATCGGTTCAGGTAATTCTTACAAAGGCTCACTTCTGGTTGTTCTCACTACATGTAAGACTCACTTCTAGTAGGGATAACTACCCTTAAATATGAATAGTCTCACACCAATACAAAGATAGATGCAATGAAATAAGAACCGATAAACTTGCATTTGAGTATGCATGAATAGTTCAATAATTTTATCTCTATCACCACAATCAACAATAGATCCCCAACTATCTGATCCACTATTGTTAGTATGTAAGCTCTGACTAGATATTCAAACTAACATCTCAAATATAACTACTCACATATAACACTACCACAAGTTTACACTATATTCTCTACCACATACACCATAGTTTCTATGCATAGATACAAAAAGGTTCTCCTTTATCTATATCGATATCCAAATATTCACGTGTTATCTTTACACCAAATGTGTGACAACCCACAATACTAAGGAAATTATAATTACATTTAATACATAGAATCGATCCTAAATCCAGGTCATACATAAGATATCTTATCAACATGCTTCAATACGACCCACAAATAGGTGACACTTAAGATATTACAATGCATATTACATATTTCAAGAACTACCACAACCAAGACCAAAAGATGTAATCAACAGTAGAATAATCACCATCATACACTATATCCAATATTCCAGAAACATATAATGAACTGCACAATAGTATAGATACCTATAGAAACTCTATAGCCAACACAATCACCAGAAACCAATAGAATAGTCCATGTGAAATTGAACATCCAGTGTACCAAAATATAAATGACCACAAGTAGGACAATGTACATTACCAAGGAATATAAGGAACACCAGGAACACAAAAATGTTCATATTGAACCTGTCCAATGCATAATCAAAACTCCTGTTACATAATTGATAATCAATAAGTACATAAACAAAACTACCAACAACCAATAGATAGGTCACCAGAGTGTCAGTATGGAGGTTTTGACATTAATGACAATCAATACCAAAAACAAATTAATAAGACTAACATAATGACCTATTTTTTTTCTCTCTAAATGAGAAATTTATTCATTATCTATATTCTTCTACTTATTCCAGTGCAGTTGGCTTCTGAAAATAGAAATATGAATTCTAAGGGCTTTATGAGAAATAATCATTTCTCCTCTATCCAATTGATGAATTGGTACATAGAAATTAATGTGAATGATCTTATAAAAGACAATATGTAGAACCCCTTATGGGAATTCATTATGGAAAGACATATACTTTTTTATTAAAGGTAAATTAGTTTTACAGGGACTAGAAATGCAAGTTACAAAGAAACAAAGTAGACAAAAATAAACAGTCTGACCTAACAACTAAACATATGCTAAAATGAAGCCAAATAAAAGAGACAAAATAGGGGAACCGAGCCCCAAACACCTACAGTGACTTAACTAAATCAGCATTTTTATGAATGATCTCTTCATTTATACTCATATCCTTATTAAAAATATTTTCCATGGGTGTAATGCCATTTTCTTTACTCTTGATTCTAGTTGTAGGCCCTGAGAGAATATCTCTATCCATTCTACCACCATCATTGAGTGTGTCCTCAGTAGAACCAACATCCTTCTATTTACCTATTCTAGTTCATTTTATGTTGAGTAAAGGAGAAGAAAGTGTACCCTTAGATAAAGCATGTGAAACCTATGGACCTGTTCATTGAGTTTCATCAAGCCTTTGGTAGAATTTTCCATAGTTGTTCTACTTACCACAACAACTCTAACTTTTTCGTATAGAATATTTAAATTTCCGTCTAGATTGTTTATGAATTTCACATGATCATTATTAAGATCTCTAAAACCCTAAGAAAGGGTTTGAATGTTGTCCATAATACTATCTAGCTTAGAGCTTTGGGGAGGTTTTTTCCTTTAAAGTATTGATTTCATCCACAATCCAAGAAAAAACACTATTTCAGCTTTCCATTAGTCTTTAAAAGTCTACGAATGTTAGAATTTTTAAGGATAGGGGATCCTTTCTCCATAGAGATTTCTTTTCACATTTAAATCAGAATCTCAACATGTAAACCCATATCCACCTCCTTATTCCTTCCATGAGAAAGATGAACATGGGAAATAAGGGTTGAATCCATCAATATTTTAGAGTTTTTAGCATGAGAAGAATTCATTTATTTCTTAGAAGGGAGGGACCCAAATGGGCCCCTTTTATCCTTGCATTTTCCAGAGGTCAAAACCCTATCTTTTCCTTCTCCCCTTCTTGTGGTAACTGGGGTCCATAGAATTTGTCACTATTTCATGAGAGGATAAATAATCTGACATATTATCATAAGAGATAACCACCCTTTTATGGGTATAGGAGGTAGTAGTAGGTCATTTTATATTATTCAAATGGAATATTCTATCTCCATCCACGTTGTTGGCTTTTAAACTTGTTCCCACATGGTGCCAGGTTTACACTATGATTGACAAACTGGTTAGTCTTCACTCCAAAGTCTGACAAGGGAAAAAGTGCCAATTGATGAGGATAAAGAACATCCTCCTTCTGCTTTGAGCTCCACATTCACTCAGGTGGGTATTGCCTCATCTGCACACTCATGACTCTTCTTGAGTTGATGAACAAAAGGCTTGCAGATGCATTGCTATGGAATAGTTGCCAGACCCCTGTAGGTATCCTGTACCCCAATGAACCATGACCCCATGCAATAACCTGATCTGCATGCAATGAATCTGACAACTAGAGAGAAACCTCCTACAACTACTACCAACATGAAGGGAAAGGATTTAATTTCAATGATTGATGTTGGGTTGAATGGACTCCTGAAGTACCCCAAGTCTCTCATAGACCAGTGCCTTATCCAATGGGCAGCAGAGTCAAATACCTCACTGTAACAGGGCTATGAAACAAGATGACCACATACTCACCCTGACCAGATCACACATTACCAAACCACCCGTGCACCCAGATATGCTACCACCTATCCAAAGAAAAGACCTAGGAATAGGTAATACATTAACCAGCATCCACTGGAAGACAGGCATGATGCATCTTTGATACCCCAGCCCATACATATCTGAATACCAGTCCTAGACTCAGCTGCTTCTACGAAAGCAACTCTATTGCAGACACTCACTGGAAATGCAAATAGAAAGAGTACGCACCCTTGATGCTATAATCTATAAGTCTAAAACCCAAATGGAGACAATCTGGAAGCAGAACAAATATATTGAAATCTTATACATAAGACGCCTGTTACAATTTCATTATATTCCCATATCCAGAAAGGGACAGAGGGAACACCCTATATGCAGAGAAGAAGGAAAATACATTGCAAGAAGAACATTCACGGAACCAGTCCCCACAACAGTGGAAGAAAGGAACACAGACAAAGATGAAAATTTAACATTTTATACCACTAGCTGCCTTGGAAACCCAGAATAGGTTGCAACAAGCTACGGATAGCTAGGGCATAGCCTTCACCCACCAAGCCAATCAGAGACAGCCAAGAAATTTACTGCAGGGGCAGGAAACAAAGGCAACCTAGAGAAAGAGATCTCAAACAGATCTAACAATCATGATAGTCAGTACAAAACACCAGGCAAAATCATGAAAACCAATCAAATCGGCCACTTGCAAACAGCCTGCTGAGCATAAAATAGTCCTTCATATGGCATAAAAGTCTCCGTGCAATCAAGTAACAGGCCTTTGGACCACCTTGCAATCACTGGCGCCACCAAACCAATCAAAATCCACCCCAAAAGCATTAAAACCAGGTACCTCCTCCCGCTGCAACTCTCAGGAATTCAAAATTTGAAAAGCAATGGTCACTCTGCAATTCACGGGCTCTAAGTTCTTCAACTATTTCCCCCAGTTGCGTAACCGCGCATCCACAACACACCGCCACAAGAAACATGGTCTTAATTTATGCTTTGTCGCATGATCGCATAACCTGGAAATGGGTTATGCGAACATGTGACAACCGGCTAACACTATACCTTGGCCCCGCAAACAATCTGCCAAGCCTCAGACTTGGGCCCACCTATCATGTGTCACACTGCCACTTGCCACAACCGTTGAGAAATTCAAACCCAGGCCCACGTTCAAACTCACCTTCTCGCCAGCACGGTCCAACTAGAAACTCCCACGATAGCACCCTCCACTGAGCCCACCAAACAGCTGCAAACAGGCCCACAAGGACATGTGGCACCCTGTCACATGATTGCATAGCTTGGAAATGGGCTATGCAAACATGCGCTAGCCCACAAACACTAACTGCCACCGTTACCGCTAGCCAAAAGAAAACTGCCACCGCAACCGCCATGAAAATCGTCACCGAAACCTGCCATGGCACAACTCCGCAACCATGAACAAGGACACATGTCAACCGGTTGCATGATCACATAGCTGAGAGAAAGGCTATGCGATCATGGGACAGCCAATAGGAAGCTGCCACATCACCACACTTGACCACCAAACTGTAATCACCAAACTGCAACCACCATGCTGATGAGCCCCAAGGGCACGTGGCAAGCAGTTGCATGATCGCATAGCCTAGAAATGGGTTATGTGACCATACGATAGCCAATCATAGGCTGCCACATGTCAACCTCTGGGACCATCAGCGCAAGAAGCCTCACCCCTTCGGAGGATCGGACGGTTGTCGCAAAAGCACAAAGCCTTAACACATCCCTCGCACTTTAATGAAAACCATCGATCATCCGACATGTCAGGACCCTCTGCCCAATCTGAAAACCAGGTCCCACCACCATCACACTTGCACTGTTAGAGAAGTAAACCGCCAAGCAGCTACACAGGACTGGGACCCACACAGCCACGTGGCAAGCGATCACATGATCACATGTCAGAAAGATCTGACATGCGGCCATGTGACAGCCAATAGGGAAGAAACTAGACCTACCACATGGTCGGACTTGTGCAGTTAGAGAAAAACACCATCAATCAGGGTAGAAGTGCAGTGTTGAAAACACATAGGGTTTTCACACAGGTCGAAAACACACAGGAATTTCTGATAGACCAAAAGGCAAACAAGGGAGCCGAAAACAACATGGGTTTTTGATGCCAAAAGATAAGCGAACCAAACAGGAAGCACAAGGTCGAAAACAACACACAGGTCGAAAACAACGTGGATTTGCAAAAATACTGTGGGTTTTAGAGACTATGGTAGAATTTGACAATATTTCGAGCAGACTTAGAACTTTGAATAACCTTTTGGATTTTATGATTCAGCACGTGCAAATTTGACCAGAACCTGGTGACAACACAAGGAACAGAAGGCAAAGGGTATATCAAGAAAACTTGCAAGGCAATAGGCCATTTTCAAAGGATTTTCGCTATGGCAAAAAATTGGCCTAACACACGTTAAATTCTTCCTGGTCTAAAGAGCCTTCCTCCTCATAGTAGACCCTAATGTTCTTTTAAAATTCAATGCCCATTTTGGGTAGTGATTTCTTCTCAATATGAAGGTTACAAGCATATTCCATGATTAACAATATAATTCCTTCACGCAAAATAGGGGATATAGGGTTTTTTCTATAGGCACACAAGCTAGAATTCATGGAAGCTAGAAGATAGTATGGAATGAAGATACATTAGTTTTGGAAAAAATCATTCAAAATGAAAAAATGGTAACTAAGAGGACTACTAATTTTTCCATCTAGAGTCATGTATCTCATAATTACCTCCACAATGTCCATCCAAGGTAATTTGAGACAAGACCCTATCATGACTATCTGAATTTTTGAAAACCTTGTCTCTTTCACTAAGAAGGTAAAAAAAAAACATCCAAAGCTTCATTTACACTCTTCTTATCCCTGTAAAATTTCCTTCCATCAATCAAAGTATCTGAAACCTTAGCAATCAACTCTTCACTAATGTCGAAGGCTAGCTCATAAAATTCTAAAATCCCTTCATGCCATCCCTTGACGAAAGTATTTATGACTTGCATATCTATCCCATGCAATTTATCCATACAAGGCAAACCACCAACTAAAAGCTCTGACCACACTGCTTCTACCTTCTACCAATTATAAAAAATCACCAACTCGAATCTATTCTGATAACCACCCATCTCATTTACACATGAAATTCCACCTCTCTAAGAAACAAAGAAAGAGAAATGAAACCCCAACCTCAAATAAACCACAAACAAGGCCCAATTTAGTAACAAAAAATCTCTAACCTGGACATCCATATGCATGCACATTTCCATCAAAACCAAGAAGGGGAATAGAGAAACACTTCTCGACATCATTAAGTAATAACATCTAGATCTCTATTGGGATTTTTCCATTACTGTCCCAAGACACCATGTTATTTGACACTACTCCCACATTAGCTATCCCATCCATCATAAAATTCCTTCCTAATAGACGTGGGTAACTTTATGGACTTGAAACCTATTTAACATTTCTTTGCAACCTTGAATAAGGAATCTTATCATCCATGCCAAAGGGGTAATTCCCTTTAAATAATTAATTATTTTTAAAGAGTCACTTTCAACCCACACTTTATTCATCCCTCGGTCGCAAGCCATTTTTAAACCAAGGTAAGATGCATATGCCTCAACATAGTAGTTTTTTTGTGTTCCCTTGAAGGGAGGGCCACATCTGATACAAGCCTACCATTGTGATCATGATCCTACCATTGTGATCATGAACCACTCCCCTTCAACCAGTAGCTCCAAGATTACCCTTCACTACCCCATCTATGTTAATTTTGATCCACTCACTAGGTGGAGCGGACCAAATAATACCTTCCCTTGAGTATTTTTTCTTAGTCAATGGAATAGAAATATCCCTTTAGATTATCCATCAAAGAGATGGAAAGACATATGTTTAGAAATTTAAGAAAGAAGGATAATGATGATGAGTTACTAAATATATCTCGACTAAAGTACCAGCAAATGGGGTTGAGGCTTAGTTGGAATCCAAGTATGCATAAGATCTCAAAAGGAAATTGAGGTTATAGTAATGACACTGGACTATCAACATTAAAGCTTTTGGCATAGCAAGTTTAACTTATTTAAAGAAAACATTTATGGTAAGTGTCATTTTAATACTCCAGAGTATCAATTTCAAATCTCTCTTAGCAGCCAATGCTTCCTTATTAAGATGATAGATGATGAGAAAAAACTTATTTAGTGTAATGACATAATAATATATTCTCCAAGAAGCTTTGAGATTGGGTCAAAAAATAGAGTGATAAGCATTTTTTGTTTTATTCTAAAATAGGTAATTGTGAGCCTCTAGAAATGACCTCCTATGATCTTCAACTAAATCTTGATGAAGTGAGAGTGATGTGTGGGCCATTTGAGATATATGAGCCCAAGGATTGTAAACAGATCATGGAAAACAATGAAGTGTAGGATATTTTTACCAATCATGTAGACCTCAAGTCATACTTTGAGGCTATGTGTTTCTACAACATCACCCTTTTTTTGAAATTAAATAATACATGGAATTAGGGTAATGTTTCTATTGGGAGAATCAAGTTTTGAGTTACCTCAAAACTTATTAAAAAGGCTACAGGTCTAAACTGTGAGAGAGAAAGAGTTGAAAAATGTAGCTCTAGAGACTACAATATTTATATGAAAAGGTTCTTCAAAAAAGGGGAAATTTTGGTTATAGATGTTAAAAAAAATGGGTATAATATATTTTCTCTTCCAACCCTTATGATTTAGTTTATTTTTATCTCATGAAATACTTAACTCTTGGGGTTCGTTATATTGTATTCCATGGTTACCTCTTCCCTCTTGTCAACCACATTAGGCATGGCCAAAAAATTAATGTCCCATTTTAAAAAAAAATTTCTTCCTTAAGCAATAGTATAGCCAAAGGAGTCTCTCATCCTCTAGATTAGGGTTTAATGTATGTTTCATATCAGCATGAGTTTGACAAGTCTCCTTTCTGAAACTGCTTCCTTTCTTACCCTGAACAAGAGCCTAACCAAAAGGTTGAACACCCTCGAGCATTTGTTAGCATCAAACTCATCAAGAGTAACCCCTTACTTGATAACTCTAACCCAGAAGGCAATAAATAAGGCAAAAATCCTAAATTTGTTGCTCCCAAAATCCCTCTTGAAGATGCTCTTCTTAACACTACTATTGTGAAAAGAAAATCCCCTTCTTGTAAACCTAGTCCTATGAAAGTTTGGAGAACTAGAAAAAGGGCTAAGAATATGAGTCCTATGATTGATATTGATGATGGAAAAGATGACATGGAGGAAGTGGAAAACCAAGAGGAATGAGGTTAAAGATGAGTTTTGGGGAAAGGAGGTCATCCCACATACTAAATAAGGAACTCAAGGGAAAAAAATATTAAGGAGGAAGTAGTGCTTGAGACTAACTTTGAATATGAAAGAAAGGAAGGAGACTCCAATGATAATTTTGAGGAAAATGACTATGAAGGAGGGGAAGATGGGTGGGAGATTGAGGAAAATATAAAATATATGGATATAACAGTCAATTTGAATGATTTGGAGGAGGTGGTAAATAAATCTTACAATTCTCCTATTCTTTCTGGAGAAGATTATGTGGAAGATACTCCCTTCGCCTGGTCTAGGTATTAAATTGGATTTTCCTTGTAAGATTTTTTATAACATAAATGATCTCTAAAATAGATTTGTATACCTCAAGGGCTATACTACTTCTTCCCTTACAAAATAAAAATTCAGTAGTGCTATCTCTTCTTTGCGCAAGGTTCTAGATGGTTTTATGAAGAAATCTGTGTTCGGTGCGGCAACAGGTCAAAGCAGGTTAAGGAAGATTGAGATAAAAAAAGACTAAATATCACAGTGACAAGGAGACTTAGGACAACAACAATGAAGATTAGATGGGCATGCTAAAGTGTCTCTCAAAGAACTGGGAGATGATTTCTATGTCTAAAGATTTCAAGGATAATAATCCTTATAGCTATTTCTCTTTTTGTTTTGAACTTCCTAGACAATGCTGGAAGTTTCACTATAGTTAGTATGCTTAGTTGTTGTCTTATGGTTTATGGTAATCTTAAAGACCTTAACCCTATTGTGTGTGATTATATTTTGTTAAAGAATTACTCTTGTAGAAACTTCATGATGGTTTTGATGAAAGGATGCAATGTCTATATTGTTAGTAGTAGTTCTAGGTTGGATATTCATGTGGGTGATAGTATTTCTATGTTGTTTTTTATTTATTTTTGGTAGTGCAAGGTTTTTGGGAACTTTTGGCTATAATGGCCTAAATTTGGGCTTCTAGCATTGATTGATGTTTAATTCTATATTGTTGTAATATGGGATTAGGGCCCTTTCCCTGTTAACTCAATCAAAAAAATAATCTCCTTCACTATGAGTTGAATTAATATTGATTTTTTTTTAAAAAATTTGAATAAGATATTGACTAACTGCATATTGAAACCATCTAATTAAGTCTCTTTCAGTCGAGCCTCTTGCATAAAATCTAGTTGAGAATAATTGAGAAGTGTTTATAATATCTAGATGTATGATTATTCATTATGTTTTATGCATATGAATGTTGGCTTTGTGGGACCTGATAAGCTGGTGACAGAAAAATTCAAAAGCATTGAATAGACATTAAACATTGGTGGACGAAGTGATGCATCTTCTTGTGTACAAAGCAAGCCCACATGAATGCATCTCAAGCATTCTTCCACAGGACAATTGTCAACTGTGACTTTATCGATTACATCTACACTATTTCCTCTACTATAACATTCCCATGCCTAGATAATTGCCTTGAGACAGTCAGAAGTTTGAAGGAAATTATTTTATTTTATTTTGATATAAATTATAAAATAACTACTGACTATTTGGTCTAATATTTAAATTAAATGACATGGAACGACATCCATAAGATATAGTTTCTTACCAATTCTAGAATACCTTGGACTCCATCAGAAAGTTGATTATCTGTGTTCTTTCTTTCGCTTACAATTTCTAAAAGTACAACACTGAAGTTGTACACATCAACTTTGTTAGACAATTGACCATGCATGGTGTACTCTGGTGCCAAATAACCACTGCACATGACCAAAGAGGAGACACTAAGTCGAAACACAATACAAAAGAGTCAATGGAAAGAAAAGCTTATCAGAGGAATTAACGTAGAAAGTAATTCATTTTGAAAAGTGTGGGATAAACAAATTGTTTCATGAAAAATTAACAATAGTAATTGAAGTTCTTACTATGTTCTAGCAACTCATGTGTTAATATGAGTCAAAATCTGCTATTTTGGGATTCATTTCTTCATCCAGAAAAATATTACTTGCTTTGAGATCTTGATGAATGACTCACGTATGAGAGTCATTATCTAAGAACAATAGTCCATGAACTACTCTAGATATGATGTTGAAACGCTTCTGCCAATCTAGCTCTCTGCTCCGTTGTGAATCTGAAAATTCACTTGTATTTTATCTTAGCATTACAACAAAGTAGCCTAAACATTTCTATGTTATCATTTGAATTTTAACTGTATATAGAATCGAGTTACCCACTGAACAGTATTTTGTCAAGGTGCTTGTTGATCAAGTATTCATAAACAAGCAAACTTTCTGGTCCTTCTGAGAAACATCCAAGAAGATTCACAAGATTTTGATGTTGAATCATGGCCAGTAGCTTGACCTCATTTTCAAATTCGTGCTTCCCTTGCGGAGATTGTAAGGAAAGCTTCTTGACTACTAGCTCTCTTCCATCTGGCATAGTGCCCTGAGATTAACACATACACTATCAGCCACATTCAATAAAAAATCAAATAAATGAAATATAGTCATACCTTGTAAACAGTACAAAATCCACTCTCTCCAAGCTTGTTATTCTCATGGAAATCTCTAGTTGTAGCTCTTAATGTTTCCAAACTAAATGTTATTTGACCATGGTGACTAAAAGGCTAGTCTTGTCTGCCTGTAAATTTAAGCCCACATATACATGAGAGTAGAATTATAGAAAAATGAAGGATGTTTAAAAATATTTGTAAGAGACTTGGAAGAATAATAACCATAAAGAGACATTTGGATTGAAAAGTTTTGTCAAAAAAAAAAATCCAACAATATAGGACAAATAGCATTTGTCATTAACAAAAACTAGTGCATGTGCCACATGCGAACACAACCATCGAATCATAGAATTGATCTCCAGCAAACAAGCGTAGCATTCTTTAGCTATGTTGTGTCCCTTGCATTGAAGAAGGCTATAAATCTCATCTGGGTTTTGTCCAGAGATGGTTGTGAGTTGTCCTGATCTTAAATTCTACTCTCATACCACATGTAGGTGGGCAGAGATAGAGAAAATGCACATTCTGAGAAGTGGGAGCATTGAATTTAGTTAGCCAAATGTGTGTTTGTGGCCAATTTTTGAAAAAATGTATATAGTATTTTATAAGAGGTTGCATGAAGCAACATTTAGAATGGTATGCTTGGGTTGGAAGCATTTGTAGGTTTTATTAGATTTGTGGACATCTTTGAAGGTAGAGATCAAATACTTAAAATATGAATGTAAAACCTTAGCTAAAATGGTCTTATAATTGCATTTTAAGCTTGGAAATAACCTTAGAATTTTCTCTATCTCTGCCCACCTACATGTGGTATCCACCAAAAGAGGTTGCGTGCTCGACATGATTATTGACTATTGTATTTATGTTTTTCTCCATTTTACTTCCTTTTGTGAAGTTGAAACTGATGTTGCATAATGTATCTGTTGCCTTGCATAGGCACATGCATGAAATAATTAAAAGAATAGAAATGTAGAAACAAAGGAAAGGATTTTTGCGGGAGGAAGTGGTGAAGCTCATGATGTCCATAGCTCCCCTTCAAATCATAGTAGAGAAGATGGATATGCAATGACATGAAATTTCCCAAAAACTCCACATTTATACATGAACTTCATAGAAGAGTCACTTCTAACCATGTGAAGTTTTCTCTCTCATCAATGAGAAAACTACTTTATGTAAGTGGACATTTTTCCTTCTCTGTGGGAAAAGGTTTTATTTTTTCACTTCAATAAATTCTTTTATACAATTGTCATATGGCTAGGACGATTCAAAGTATAGTTTTTGAGTCAAATTTATTGATTTAATGAGTGGAACATTTAATCATTGAGTTTCCTCCAAGGTTAAGTCCACTATGCTCGCAATTCCATTCACAAAAGCTTTAGCAAATGTTGTGCCTTATGAACTTTCATTATACATTTTAGATTATACAATAATTTTATAGAAAATAAATTATAATAAAAAATTATATATCTAAATTAAAATTTGTTCTTTATTAATTATTACAAATAGATCATCAAGAAATATTACAAATAGAATCAAGCTAGAAATTGATTCTATAAAAGTGGATATTATACTACTTCAAGAAACAAAGATGTCAGATGAAGTTTTTAACAAAACTATTGGGAAATGGACAAAATGGAATGTTGTTCATAGTCCAGCGATAGGTGCATCAGGTGGGCTGGCTATCCTCTGGGATACTAATCTTTTTCAAGTCCAAATTATTGAGAAGAAAGATAATTGGCAAGCCATCAGATTGGAATGTTTTGATACTAAAATATTATTATTTAATGTTTACGGGCCCACAGCAACCCAAGACAAATTGAGATTGTGGTCAGAGATTACTCAGTTTTTACAACTTCAATCAGACACATATCATATTGGGGGGGGATTTTAATGCCATTTTAAAACTGTTAGAAAAAATGGGTGGAATTTGTCCACCAATGAGGACAATTCAGGACTTTGCAAATTTTTTTGAAGATAATGGCCTAATGGATGTTGTGCCATCAAATGGGTCATTTACATGGACCAACAAAAGGGCAGATTTCTCTCAAATAGCGATCAGATTAGACAAATTTCTCCTCTCCCAATGCTGGAAATTAGTCAATGTTATATTTCACTTAGAAATTCTACCACAACCAGGTTCAGATCATTTCCCAATTTGTCTGCATTTGTACACGACAGTAAAACAACAAGATTTCCAACATAGACCATCATTCAAGTTTGAAAGAATGTGGTTACGCCATGCAAGTTTTTTGAATTCACTTAAGCATTGTTGGAATTCAGTGCCCGCGATAGATGGAACAAAAATGTTCTAGTTTGCACACAAGATGAAGCTCACCAAACAGTGGATCAAGAAATGGAATGAGATGATATTTAAGAATATTTTTAAAGAGAAAGAAATAGTCAAGACCAAATTAGAGGACATATATAACACTATTATAAAGAAAGGGGTGAATAATGACTCCTTCGCTACTCAGAAAAGTCTAGTTCAGGAGTGGGAGGAAATATGCAGCAGAGAAGAGGAATACTGGAGGCAGAAGTCAAGAGAACTTTGGCTAAAAGAGGGGGATAGAAATACAAAATACTTTCATGCGTTAGCTAAACTAAAAATAGCGAGCAATTGTATTCTCTCTATAACCAAAGCTGACAATGGCATCCTACTGTCAGAACGTCAAAGCATACAAGATGAAGGGGTCAGATTTTTTCAAAATTTGTTAGCCCCTCTTGCCATTGCTTGTCCACTACCACCTCCAATGGAGGAATTGCTAGAGGCAATCCCCAACATGATCTCAATAGTGGATAATTTAAAACTTATGGCTCCATTTACCATTCAAGAATTAAAAAAAGTGGTCTTTTCCTTGCCTCTGGACAAAGCCCCAGGCCCAGATTGCTTTACTACTCTATTCTTTCAAGTATGCTGGGACTGGATTGGATGGGAATTATTGGATGTTATAGAAGAATCAAGGACCAGAAAGACCATGTTGAAAACCTTCAACACTACTAATATAGCCATTATTCCAAAAGTGCAAAATCCAAAGACATTTGCAGACTTCCGACCGATATCCTTATGCAATACTATCTATAAAATCATCACAAAGGCTATTTACTTAAGGATGCAGTACCTTATCCCTAAGATTGTCTCGCATCCACAAGGGGGCTTCGTTCCAGGTAGAGAGACAATGGAAGGAGCTCTAGTGGCTCATGAAGTTCTTCATTCTATCCACAATAGTAAATCAGCACATTTCGTTATTAAATTGGACATGATGAAAGCATATGACAGAGTTAGCTGGGATTTCCTCATTAAGGTCCTACAAAAATTTAGATTTTCAAGAAGCTAGTGTAAATGGGTAAAAGCTTGTGTTTCGGGTGCATCTTTTTCAATTTTGATCAATGGTGTTCCGGCGGGTTATTTTTTATCTACACAAGGAGTTAGGCAGGGGGATCCTTTATCACCAATCTTATTCATTTTAATGGCAGAGACATTTAGTAGGTTCATACTTCGGAAGAAAGCGGTAGGCAAGTGGTTGGGTGTGCAAATTGGTCAAACAAATATCTCAGTGACTCAATCACTCTTCACTGATGATACATTATTATTTGGTACATCAAACATCAGGGAGGCCAGGAAAATCAAAGAAACCTTGGACCTGTATACTATAGCATCAAATCAGAGAGTTAATCCTCTCAAATCCAAGATATATCTGTTTAATACAAATCAAATTGTATCTAATAAAATAGTTAACCTCCTTGGATTTTCAATGGATTCCCTTCCATCAGTCTACCTTGGTATCCCATTTTTCATGGGGGAAAATAAAATTAGTTATTGGACACCAATCATCGAAAGGATTAAAGCCAGGGTGGTTGCATGGAAAGCAGGGTGGCTATCTCTCTCAGGTAGAATACTTTTAGTCAAAATAGTTCTCTCAACAATCCCCAATTATTACTTATCAGTCCTAAAGGCTCCTATGTCGGTCATTCAAAAAATTCAGAAACTAATTAGAGATTTTCTATGGACTGGGAACATGAACAGAGAAAAGAAAATCCCTTTAGTCTCAATAGAGAAATTGGCACAAGTTAAGTAGCTGGGTGGGGTAGGGATTCATGATCTACAAAATCAGAACATAGCATTTGGGGGCAAATTAGTATGGCAAATGTATTCTAAGACACATAATATCTGGTGCCAAATTATGCAAGCCAAGTACTTAGATGATTCTAACTCGGCTAGAATTATATCGATATTTGACCCCCCTAAAGGGTTAGCCATTTGGGACTTCATGATCTCCTCCAGAGATTTAATATGCAAGTATATTACATGGGAAGTCAATAATGGTCAATCAGTCAATTTTTGGCGTGATTCATGGAGTGGGGTACCACCTTTGATTTGTAAAAATGACATTGGAATGGAGGATATTATCTCTGTAGTAGAAAATGTTTGGGGTATTCACTTAATTGGATATGTATCTGCTTTATGCCTGCACTCAAGGAAAGTAATTTGGAAAGACCCCCAAGAACTACCTCTCTCACCACAACAGATTTAACTATTTCAAAAAATCTTGTCTCAAAGACTGATCTACTTATCAAACTTGGAGGATAATTTGATTTGGGCACTGGGGGCAGATGGAAATTTTAATATTAGAGATGGATATAAACTTATTCAGCAGAGAGACGCAACCAAGCAACCATCCTGTGCTTATTCCTTCTGCTGGAATAATCTAACATTACCAAAAGCAGGTTGCTTTTCTTGGCTAGCTTTGAATAATAGGGCATTAACAAGCGAGCAGCTTTAGAGACTTAATATAGCTCAACCTTTTAATTGTCTGCATTGTGATAATCATCAAGAAGACACAGACCACCTATTCTTAAAATGTGAATTTGCACAAGAATGCTGACATTTTGTCCTTAGAAAGTTACAATATCCAACTCCTCTTCCATGCAAGCTAAGGGACCTGTTTGACTCATGGCCACAACTATATTCATCCTCCCTTTTTTCAGCAATTTGGAAGTGCACTCCAGCAATAGTGGTCTGGGTAATTTGGTCAGAGAGAAATAAAAGAATCTTTCGCAGATAATTTTCGACAATCCAAGTGGTCATAGCTCAAATAGAAAGATTGATATCAGAACTAGTTAATGCCAGCCATAATAAGCTTAAACATAATCTAATTATGTCATCATGGTACTCATCTATATTGCGAGAGTGGAAACAAATACATGCTCCCTTTGGTTGGTGTTACCAACCAAAACCAAACAAAATGTTGGACAGAGAAGGGATTAAGTGGATGCTGCCATCCAAAGGGTTTAGCAAGATTAACTTCGATGGCTCTTCAAGAGGGAACCCAGGTAAATCAGGGGTGGGAATTTGTATCCAGAATTTTCAAGGATTATTACTAGCAGTAAAATTCTGCCTGCTTCCTGATGGCACAAACAATATGGCTAAGGCCAAGGCATTACTAGAAGGCCTAATACTAGCAAAAAATGGAGGCTTCTGTCAGATTCAAATAGAGGGAGATTCAATAGTGATTATATCTGCATGTATAAGCAGAATATCCCACAACTGGAAACTATCATACATCCTTCAACAGATTTGGCTATTACTAGATTCATTTCAAGAAGTTTAGATCTCTCACACGCTTAGAGAGGGTAATAGACTAGTAGACCATCTGGCAAATAAAGGTTGTGATGGGTATGAACTGGTGGCTATTAATGATGATTCATTTATTAATCACGATGCCAAGTGGAAGGAAATCTATAGTCGAGAAATAGTGTCATGTGCAGTTGATGCCTCAAATGTCCGGATGTGAAGTTTGTTCTCTAACAGATGCATATATATTTCCCCATCTGCAAGCTCATCGGCACACATGTGTTTGTGGCTGTGAAGTCGCAAGCAATAAGGGATGCAATTCAACTAGTTGTTGGGGAAGAGAGCAATTTGTTGGAGGAAGATACACACATTACAATGCTGGATAACAGATCAGAGTAAACAGAGCATATATTAATGCCAAATTTTTTGATTTACAAACTGTGCCTAGAGATGCCTATGCCCACAATATCATCTATATTTCTGTATATGACTGTACTTCAAAACATTCCTTTTGTTTACAATATATACTTCTTGTAGAATGATCTCGAAATGCTCTAGATTACATCTGAATGAGAGAAATGTCAGAGAAAAGGGAATATAAAATGTACCGCATTTATTACAGTAGTTGGCGGATGAAAACAGGCTAGTCGCATGATCGCATGAAGATAATAATGCTCATGCGATCATGCAACAAGAGCAATAGAAGGGACCCACGCACTTTGGAACATTTGCTCAGTTATCACAAAAGGAAAAAGAGCCTGGCCAAAAACTTTAGGCAGCGCATAATATTTGAGGTTGTTGCATGATCGCATAAACCAAACATGGGTTATGTGATCATGTGAAAAGGTGAAAGGAGAGGGCCCCACACAATACTATCACAGGTTCACATATAGAAAAGCAGTCACACTTAATTCGGTGGTTGCGGCTCACAAAAACCTAGGCAAGTAAAGAAGTTGAAATGCTTTGGATCACATCTAAATGAGAGAAACGTCAGAGAAAAGGGAATATAAAATGTACTGCATTTATTAGAGTAGTTGGTGGATGAAAACAGGCTAGTCGCATGATCGCATGATGAAAATAATGCTCATGCGATCATGCAACAAGAGCACTAGAGGGGACCCACGCACTTTGAAACGTTTGCACAGTTATTGCATAAGGAAAAGAGCCTGGCCAAAAACTTTAGGCAGCACATAATATTTGAGATTGTCGCATGATCGCATAAACCAAACAAGGGTTATGCGATCATGTGAAAAGGGGAAAGGAGAGGGCCCCACACAATAGTATCGCCGGCTCTCATATAGAAAAGCAGTTGCATTTAATTCAGTGATTACGGCTAACAAAAAGTTGGGCAAGTAAAGAGGTCGCATGATCGCATGGGTGGGAATGATGCCACGCGATCATGTGACAAGGCACGTGGCACAACTGATGGTAGGTGCGGAAGACGGACAGTAGCTGGGGCAGTTAATGCAAAGTGGCGTAAAGGAGTGTCGTCACATGATTGCAAGTGAGGAGAGAGATGCCTTGTGATCATGCCACAAGGCATTGAGAAAGCTTGCGATAGAAAGAAGTACGGTGGACAGGGAAGATTAATAACTGCCCTGCTGGCATCCACGTCCTTCAACATACTGGACTCTCATTCATGGAGCATTTGTAACATGACGAACTTATTCCAGTCAATGTCTTTGGTGTCTTCGCTATTTTGCTCAAAATTTGTAATACTTATGTATTTATATATCCTCGGATATATGCATGTATATAACTATGATCCCGGGGTTTCTTACTGGTTCTTCCACGGGGGAGTTATTGAATTAGATTAATAATAAAATATGGTGGTTATACCACTTTTGCTTAAAAAAAAAAAAAGAAATATCAAAGTCAATTTAAAGATAAAAAATTATAGAATCTCTCTTTAATAGATAATCATGAAATATAAAATTCAATTTATTTTTCCTAATTAGTAAGAGTATATCATCATGAAATATTAAAGTCAATATAAATACTAAAAAATTACAGAATTTGTTTTTCAATGATACTATTTGATATATCTAGAAGATCCTAATCCATCATTAAATTTTCCCTAAAGCTATATATATATATATATATATATATATATATATATATATATATATATATATATATATATATATATATATATATATATATATATATATATATATATATATATATATATATATATATATATATATATATATATAGATATAGGTGAGAGATATATCTAGGTTCTCTCTCTCTCTCTCTCTCTATATATATATATATATATATATATATATATATATAATTTGATTATATAAATATTATATGATAAATTTTTTAAATATTGTTATATATATTTTTTTATTATATTAGTTTTATGTTTAACAACAAATTAATTATAGTTTTAGGTTTTAGGGTATGTTTAAAGTAAGGTTTGAATTTGATTATATTTAGGATCTATTTTGGGTAAGGGTTACAATTAAGGTAATGACTCAATTTTTAGTTTAGGGCATACTTTAAGGTAGGGTTAGGGTTGGGTGTGTTTGGTTTAAAATTCAATTAGGTTTAGGGTTTTCAATAGGATTTGGGTTCATTTTGGTTTAGGGTTGTGGTTAGCATTTAGTAATGTTTAGAGTTACAATTAGAGGTGGGAGTCAATTGGTTTAGGGTTAGGATTCAGGTTCAATTTGGATTACGATTTCAATTAGTTAATATTTAGGTAGCCTTTGGGTTATCATAAACTTTGGTCTAGCATTAAGATTAGTGTTTCATAGGTTTTAAGTTAGAAGTAAATTTGGTTCAGTCTTAAGGTTATGGTATAATTTAGTTAAGGGGTAGGATTCAATCCATTCCAGTTTTTAGTTAAAATTAGATTTATGAGTTCAAATTATTTTAGCTTTACCAATTAATTGGGTTTGATTTTGTTTAGTACAAAGGTCCAATTTGGTGCATAAAATGATTAACTTTACTTTAGAATTAAGGTTCAATATGGCTTAAGGAGGGGACTTGAGTTTAGGGTGAAGGTTGAATTTAGAATAAGGTAAGGATTTATTTTAATGTTATACAAATAGTGGCATAGTTGTGTTTAATTTAATCTATAATTAATCTGGTGGGTTAGGTTACAACTTTATTTAGAAAAAAAAAACTTTATTTAGAAAAAGGCTTATGGTAAAATTTCATTCTTGTTAGTACTTGTTAGTTTGGGTCTTATACACAAAATTTTTGGATTTGTAGCCACAATGCAAATTATTTTCGCTACTTATTTCTATAAAAAATATCATTTTGTTTTTTGGAAACTAGTTTCGTAAAAAAATTTAATTTTTTTTTAACGTTTTTAATAGAAAGCGTGGTAATCATTCCACAACAAACCGCAAAACTAGTAACTGAAGGGGGCATTAATTCCTTCTCTTTGTGCATGGATTCACTATTTTTCCAATGCAAAGGTTTAAGTTTTGTTTTCAAATAATAATTTTCTAACTCACACTTTTGCCTAGTACCTAGGCCCTAGGTAACCGCAAGGTCCTTTCTCACCTTATCATTGCATGTGGTGAATTTATTAAATATAAATTACAATTTGTGTAAGGTGGGCCACACCATGAAGTAGGGGAATTGTATTTTTTTGAGTTCCTCTCTTTTTTTAATTTATTTGATGTTCAATGGCACATCTAATTTATGCGGCAGGTATTGCCATTGCAATGTATGGATATATTTGATGATAGTTTCTTTGTTTTTCTTCAAACAACTAATTTGGAGAGAAATAAAATGATATCTAAAATATATTTAGAGGTGGTTTTATGTGAATAAGTTAGCTAAATCTAATTTAATATTACAAGTAGAGGAGTTAAGTTTGTTTGATTTTATTGAAGTAATTTAATTGAGATTGTAAATAAACACATGTTAATATGTATATTTAACTTTAAAACATTAATGTTAAATGAAAATATTGAAAAATATAATTTTAAACATATTTCTCACTTTACCATAATTTTATTTCTAATGGAACCATAAAGTTAATTATAATATTATATTTGATAAATTTTTAATTTTTAATTTTTAATATACAATAGAATTAAAACTACAACTAATTATATAACTTAAATTACAATTAATTGCAAGGCAAGTACTAGCCACTACGTGGCACTTGTTAAATTAGTATCAGGATCTGATTTGGTTAAATATAAGGGTTAGAAATAAATTATGTTTACAAGTTAATTTAGTTGATAGTAAATAGTTATTTTGGTCAAGTTAGGATTAATATAATTTAAAACAAGTGCCACATAGTGCTAGTACTTGCCTCTAATTTTGTACTTAATTATAATTTATATTTATATTTTAAATAATATTTTAAAATGAAATTAAAATATAGGTTATAAATAAATTGTTGTGTAGATAAATTTAAGTTATTTTCTATTCTTTAAAATTTCATTAATATATATTTAAATAATGAAATATATAATAGTGTTATATGTTGAATACTTAATAATATAATAATAAATATGGTGTATAATATTAAGATGTTTTAATAGTTATATTTATATAATAATAATATTAATAAACATAATATAATATATTAAATAATTTGTAATATAATTAAAATTACATAGTGTCATTTAGTTTTTCATTTTTTTATTATGTTTCTTATCTTAACAATTTAAATCTTACATTAAATTAATTAAATATATCTTAAATAAAAAATTTTATATTTAATTCTTAAATTTTTTTAAAATATTATTATTTATCATAATTTCATTTCTATAGTCATAATTGTAAAAATTAAAAATATAATTATAAAATTTATATTTTTATATTTTTATAATCTCATTTATTAATGCACAAATTTTGCCGAAACACTTCTGGAAATTTCGTGTATAAGGGCTCAAATGATTGAGCCAATCAAACTACCAATAGATAATTTTTACATATTAGAAACTTAAAAAATCACTTTAACTATATAAAATATGAAATATATAACCAAATAGAAAATATCTTAATTTCTAATTGGTCATACAAATTGATTTAATCACTAGTTAAACTAAGAAATGCAAAAGTCATTACAATAGTACTTGCTTAGCCCATCGACAAGTACTAATAAGGGTTTATTTTGGCTGTGTATTAGAGCCTCTATATGTGGTTTATTTTAAGGGTTAATTTGGTTTAGGGTTACAGTTCAATTCAAATTCATGTTCAGATTATGATAAGATTTAGTTTATGGTTAGGGTTCACTATGGTATTGTGTTATTTTTATAGTATATTTGGGTTTATGGTTAGGTTTAGGTTATAATTTATCTTAATATTCAATTATGAATAGAGTTAGACTTGATTTTCATTTAGAGTTATGATTTTAGGTTAAATTCATTTAGGGTTATGTTGAATTAAGTCTAGAATCAAGGTTCAATTAGGTTTAGGGCTAGATTTCAAATTTAATTAGTGTTAGGGACTCTTTTCAAATTCGGTCTTGTATTAGCGTTAAGATTAATAATTTATTTAGAGAGTTAGGTTTTATAAGGTTTATGATTAGGGTTCAATTTGGTAGGGTTCAATTTGGTTTATTTCTCAATTAGGTTTAATGTTAGTGTCTAATTTAGTTAAAGTGTTAGGGTTTCTTTTAATTGAATGTTAGGATTCAATTTGGTTTAGTGTTAGTGTTAGAGATTAATTTTCATTAAGATTTGGATTCAACTTTCTATAGGATTTGGGTTAAACTTGGTATAGTAATGTTCAAATCAATTTTGGATTAGGGTTCCATATGATTTACTATTAGGAAAAAATTATATTGGGTTTTTGAATTAGTTTAGTGTTTAATTAGTTTTAGGATAAAGGTTCAATTTGGTTTATTATTTCAATTAGGCTAAGGGTTAAGGATTAAGTTGATTCAACATTAGGGTTGGATTTCAATTCAGTTTAATTTTCACTTTTGTTTAAGGTTCAGTTCAATAAATTGTTTTCTATTAAGGTTCAATTTGGTTTAATTTCCAATTTTCTTTAAGGTTGAGCTCAATAAATTATTTACAGTTAGGGTTCAATTTGTTTACGGCTAGTGATTCTATTTAGTTTTGGGTTACAATTTAATTTATCTTCGATTTTCATCTAGTTTAGGGTTATGATTAAAATTGGTAGCATTCGATTAGGTTTAGGGTTAGAATTTAATTTGGTTTAGCATTATAATTTAGGTTTTCTTTGTTTTAAGAGTTTTCTTTAATTTGGTATGTGGGTTTGGATTATAATCCTATTAACTTGGTTTATTTCTCAAATAGTATGAAGATTAGTGTTTAATTTAGTATAGCATTAGAGTTTAATTAAATTTCATGCTAGGGTTCAATTTGGTTTAGTATTAATATCACTGATTAATTTGATCCAAGGTTTGGGTTCAAGTTTCTATAGGACTAGGGTTCAACATAGTATGTAGTGTTCAATTAAATTTAGGATTGGGGTTTAATATGGTTTGCTATCTAGGATACTATTTCATTGGGTTTTACTAAGGGTAAATTGGTTTCTAAATGTTTGAATAGTTTTAGCATTAGGATTCAATTTGGTTTATTACTTTTATTACATTTATTGTTATGGTTTCATTTGATTTCATTTTAGGGTTAAAGTTCAATTTGGTTTAATTTTAAATTAGGTTTAAGGTTATAGCTAGATCTGGTTTAGGGTTAGGATTCAATTTAGTTTAGTCTTGGGAATATGAATATATTTGGTATAGGGTTACCATTCAATTTTCCTTAATTTTTAGTTAGGTTTAGGGTAACGACTCAATTTAGTTTAGTATTTAGTTATTTTTAGAGTTAGCATTCAATTTACTTTAGTATCAGTGTCAGTGATTAATTTGATCTAAGGTTTGGATTCAAGTTTATATAGGGTTGGGATTCAACATGGTATCTAGTGTTCAACTAAATTTAGGATTGGGATTTAATATATTTTACTATTGGAGTTAACATTCAATTTTGTTTAACTTTATAACTTAATTTTTATTTGATTTGGGTTTCTCTTTAAATTTGGTATAAAGTTAGGGTTCTCTTTATTATAGAGAGTTATGGTAAAATATATTTTAGTTTAGAGTTATGTTTAATGTTTAGTTAAGACTATTAGTTTACTCAACATTAAACATAACACTAAACTAAACTATATTAGGGAGAGTGGATCAATTGGGTTCAATGTTAGGGTCTAGGTTCAATTTGGTTTAGTACTAGGGTTAGAATTAAGACTTGTTTATATAGTGTTTGATTAGAATGGTCAAAATTTTATTGGGTTTTTGATTAAGGGTAAATTGGTTTCTAAGTGTTTGAATAGTTTTAGCGTTAGGATTCAATTTGGTGTATTATTTTTATTACATTTAAATTTATGGTTTGATTTGGTCTTGTATTAGGGTTAGAGTTCAATTTTATTTAGTTTTAAATAAGGTTTAAGGTTATAGTTGAATTTAGTTTAAAGTTAGGTTTTGATTTTGTTTAGTATTGGGATTATGATTCTATTTAGTTTTGGGTGACAATTCAATTAAGCTTAGTTTTTAGTCTAGTTTAGGGTCAGGATTGAAATTGATCTAGCATTCTATTAGGTTTAGGGTTAGAATTCAATTTGGTTAAGCATTACAACTTTGGTTTTCTTTAATTTAGGATTTTTCTTCGATGTCGTATATGGGTTTGGATTCTAACTCTATATTGATTTAACCTTGATTATTTCTTAAATAGTCTTAGGGTTAGTGTTTAATTTAAATTATATCATTAGAGTTTAATTTAATTTTATGCTAGGGTTTAATTTGGTTTTGTATTAGTGTTATTGATTAATTTTCCCTAGGTTTTGGATTCAAGTTTCTATATGGTTGGAGTTCAACATTGTATCTAGTGTTCAATCAAATTTAGGATTGAGGTTTAATTCAGTTTACTATTCAAGAAAATATTTTATTGGTTTTTTTAATTAAGGGTAAATCAATTTCTAAGAATTTCAATAGTTTTATCATTATGATTCAATTTGGTATATTATTATTATATTTAGGGTTATGGTTTTATTAGGTTTTGTGTTAGGGTTAGATTTTAATTTAGTTTAATTTTTTAAATTAGGTTTAAGGTTATAGTTGAATTTGGTTTAGGGTTAGGTTTAAATTTAGTTTAGCCTTGTGATTATGATTCTATTTGGTTTAGGGTTACCATTCAATTTGTCCTCATTTTTAGTTATTTTTAGGGTAATGATTCAATACAGTATAGAATTGAGTTATTTTTAGAGTTACAATTCAATTTTGTATAGCATTATATTTTGATTTTTTATTTATTTGTGTTTCTCTTTAACTTTGGTAAAGGGTTAGGGTTCTCTTTATTAGAGAGTGTTTGGGTGCAATATAGTTTAGTTTAGATTTATGTTTAATGTTTAATTAAGTCACGATGAAGGATTCATTTTAGTTTACTACTAGCATGAGGGGTTTAATAGGGTTCAGTTTTAGGTTTTAATGAGGACCCAAAACCCCTTACAACAAGTTACAACAGATTGGAAAAAGAGACCCAAAGTAAGAGACATTTCTGGCCCAAAAACACAACCATCAAACTAGCAAACAGAACCAGACAAAAAACTAGAAAAATGGAGAGAAGAAAAACACCACATAGGAAACACAGGTATAAAAGAAATAACAATATTAAGTAAGATCCTTCAGAGCTTTATCAGTCTGTTTCCCAATGATGGTCACCTCTTTTGTGGTGTATTCAAGATATTGGATGACATTAGAAGAGGCAACATTTTTTTTTTCAAGCTAGCCCTGGTTCTTTTCCCCGGCCCATCTTTAGTATCCTACATAGAAACCATCCTCAGACTACCAAGGTCAATGTCCAGCACAATACCCTTCATGCTCATTTTCCCTATAAAGTCCTTGATCTTCTAAATAGAGGAGGAGATTATTCCATCATTGTCATGCAAAATGTTCTTTAACCCATCCTCATAAAGCTTCATATACTCTAGGATTTTGCAACATTTTTTCTCCAGGATCTTCTTGGCTTTGGTTTTCTCATCTAGTTGGGCTTCCATCCTACCAATCTTTCTCTAGAGCCTATGAACCTCATTATAAATCCATTGGTTTAGAGCAAGAGATACATCAGCTTTACCTTTGGCCTTGTTACAGAACTCTAGAGTGGACAAGAACCTATTAGAATGCTACATATCACCCTTTTCACTAGTATCCATAGGGTTAGCCAATATATTTTCTAGCATAGTCTTATGTGGATTAGAAAGATTAGCAGTAGAATCAAAGGAAGGATTAGTAGCTAAATTTAAGTCTAGATTCTTCCCATGACCAGAGAAATGGAGCTTTTTCCTTTTTCCTTCAATTCCCTTTATAGGATTCTTCTTTTAGGAGATTCTATCATCCACATTCACCAAAGGGAGAGGGTTGCTAACACCAATTTAATTCTTCTTCAAGGACATAGAGATGGCTTTGGCCTCAGAGTCATCAGTCTCCATCCCCTTGGTGCCATCTTGCCAAAATTCCATATTCTTCTCATCCTCATTTGTTTCCTCCAAAATCTCGACAGAGTCATCTCTAGTCTCACATGCCATTATCATTGTCATCCAAAGTAATCCTCCATTTTTTACCTTTCGACCCCTAAAGAGATTTTCTCTTCATCCCACTAGACATTTCATCTTCCCCTTTTCTCTTATTCTTAATAGCAAGTTTGAGGGTATGGGATTTGCAGTATTCAACGAACAACAAGATAAGCCCTACATGTAGAATGGGCTTACTAAATTTCCTATTGTGCTCAATCATAATATTATTTAGAGATTTAAATATAAAAAGGGGAAGCAGATCCTATCTCTATAACAAAAATGGTTCAGAAGAATAAAGTTATAATTGTGGACTCTAGAATACCTACCATCCAAGGTGAAGTACACCCTAATGAAAGACAACACATTCCTCCATATAGTTTTTATCTTCTTGCTGGCATAATAGTCACCTATTTTCACCAAGGTATCCCTCTTCTCTTCATTTTTTGGAAATTTAATAACTAGCTCATCTACAATTTTTCTTTCTTTATAAAACTCTTTTCCATCACAGGGAAGGCTAGTAATTTCTGAGATGAAGCCAACTATTAATTCAAATGTAATTCCATACATTGTCAATGTTTCACCTTTCCATCCCTTAATAGACTCAGCAGTGGCTTCCTCCTTGTATCTGTGAAGCCCTTCCTGATAAACACTAACATCCCCATTTTGAAGCTGCTCCCAAACACCCTAGATTTTCTTCCATTCTTTGTAAGAGTTTAGTTCTTGATGCTTTGGTGCACCACCTATTTCTCCATTACAATAAATATAGAATAATATTTTTCTCCCAATAATCTGATTAAATTTTCCCTTCATTGAGAAATTAAAGAACATAGAGCCATAAATAACCCACAAAGTGTGCGAGCTATAAATGGTAGGTAAGATGTACTTAACCACTCTAATGTTCAAAATTGAATCAATGCAAGGTTGAGAGGATCCGCAAAGGACATGTCCAAGCCCCTAGCTAAACAACCACACAATGGAATCACAATAACAAAGCAAGATCTGATAACAATTTGAACTCTTTATTCATAAAATAACTAATTACATGCAATGTGTTAGGTTGTAAGGCCTTCCAGGTTATGTCTAATTACAAGAAAGTAATATCTCTTCAAGATCCCTCAAGATCCAATTCAAACCCTAACCCTAGCTAGCCAGATCTGAAACAACACATTAGTTTGATATAAACATCTAGCAAGATCCAAACTTATACTCACAAGCCACCAAGTGATCTCCTTGTTCCTAAGCCACAACCACTAACTATGCTCACCCCCCAAATTCCTCTCTCAGATTCCTAACTTGAATCTCTCCCCATTAAAAATCTACCCCAAACCAATGGTTTTATACTACTTTAGCCACAAGTTGGATGGAAGAAAGAAATAAATCCTAAACCCAGTCGGCTTCTAAAAATAAATAAATATTAAATGCAACATCAGTCCACTGTCACATAGCATTGCAAATATTTAATTCTTCATGTTGGACTCCAGATCTATATAGGATAATGTGAAACATGCTACACACATTAAATGCATTAAGTTGGCCCATCAAATCCACAAGAACTTTAGTTGGTAAGCCCAAACTATCGAGTGTTAGCAAAACTACTAGGCAAGACAGGAATAATTAAGGAAGCACATCGACCGAGCTCCACAAGCATCACCGAGCATAGGTTCTATCGAGCACTAGAAGTTTTACTAAGCTCCTTGGTAAACACTACAATTGAGAAACACTAAGAACAAACACTCTACCGTGTAGGATTGCTAACTTCCCTAGGATGCTCCTACATTAGACACCCTAGGTGCAAAAAAGTGTTCTTAAAGGCTGGAACAACATCTTACGAGATTCAACACATAAACCATGAGTTAGTTCTTCACATACATGTCCTCCAAGTCTTTGATACTCTTACCCCAGATCCACTTCTTATTTATTTTCCTTCTCAAGTCTTTCCTTGACAATCCACAAGTATGTTCTCCACACTAATCTCTAACCCTTCTAGGATCCTTCAACTCAACTTGGCTCCCAAATATCAAGTTCCTCCTATAGATTTCTTCATTGTAAAAAGGCATCAATGAAAACTTCTTGCCATCCTTGTCAACAATAAATACATTCTTGACATAATCATGCACAACCCTACAATCATACTACCAAGGTCTACCATGCAATATGTGACAACTGCTCATGTCCAAAATATCACACAACACTTGATCCTTATATTGGCCAATGTGAAAGTCAACAATACATTGTTCCCTCACTTCTAGAGCATGTACATCTTGCAACCAACCAATCCTATAAGGACAAGGATGTCTCACTCTTTTCAAACCAAGTTTTTGAACCATCTCCTTAGCTACAAGGTTCTCAGTACTACCACCATCCACAATCACATTGCAAATTTCACCAGTAGACTTACAATGTAGTCCTATATAGATTACTCCTTTGACAAGGTTCCAATACATTCTTACCAAATAGTATTCACCGAGCCAAAAAATTCTCCCCTCCCTGTTCAAGTTCATTCACTGAGTCTTCAGCCTCATTCACCACAACAGCTCTTCGATCACCAACCTTCTGGGAACATTCATAATCTATATGTCCTTCTTCACCATAATGAAAAAAATTACCTTAATGAGAAACCTTACCCGTCTTCTTCCTCGGCTCAATAGGTTTTGGTTCATCTTCAGCAGTCATCTTATCCTTGACCGAGTGATCCTATTTTTCCTTTCATCGGGATCCATGTTGATGTTTTCTCTTCAACTTATCTTTTAACTTCAGAGAATACTAATAAGAATCCTCAACCGAATCAATCTTCAACATACCAATCTCATTTTGAATATTGAATCTCAAGCCATTCATATACTGAGCTATGTTTTCCTTATCAAGTTCTTTGTGTCCAAACTAGATAGTCAGCTTATAGAACTCCTTGATATAGTCTTCAACAATAATCTCTTTCTACTTCAAGTTATGCAATTTCTTAAACATCTCAAGTTCATATTCAATAGGTATGAACTTAGCCTTTAACTTAGCCACCATTAACCTCCACCGATTGATCTTTATTTCACCGTCATCTTCTCTTTCTCTCTATAATTCTTTCCACTAAAGAGTAGCATGTCATTTCAAATTTGTCTGTGCTGGCCTCACTCTAAAAGGATCTTCAATTTCTTCAAGATCAAAGAAATCTTCTAACTCACTAATCAAATCAATCAAGTACTCAGGTCTCAAAGTACCAGATAAGTTAGAAACTTCCATTCGATAACTAGCACTTAACCAAGCTCCAGATCTTTGTAACTGACCAGTTTTGCCTTCACTAAGTCTGTCCCTCTGATTAGTTATGTCATCTCCACTAGATCTAGCAGCCTCAAAGTCTTCAAAAACTTCCTCATAGCCATCATCAGTACCAAGATTCCTTGACATCTACAATAGCCCTCATAATCTCAGTGATCATGTCATTCTTCATCAATTCTATCTCAGATCTGACATCCAATCTAAGCTACTCAGAAATCCTTTCTTTCATAGCATTAGAGAGATTTGCAATGGTCCTAGGGTCCAATCTTCTCGGAGGCATCTTCCAAGATCTTTGTAAACCCTAGGCAACAAATCACCACTAGATCAACACAACCCAAGGTCTTGATGCAAACTACCTCACCTTCGGTGACCTATCTACACACTCAAGAACTTCAACTCTCATACCACTTGACATAGTGCCAGGTTTGATTCATTGGCTGCATGTTTTAACCCAGCCTTGATTGGAATTTCACTACTAGCAATTAATGTCATTCTCTTGTTATGCTCTTCATATTCTATGGCATACTTAACATGAAGACATTCTTCCTTTGATTTCCATCTCACTACTAATATTTCTTGTCCGTCTATGGTCTATTTTTCATAAACCTTACTAATATGCTTTTATTTAGTGTTAAGCTTTAGCTGCAACTTCTTCTCTCTTTTTATTTTCTAGGTATAGATCTTACACCTGTATTATGTTGGTTGTTCATCATTTCTTAGGAGTGGTTCAATGAACCATTACTTTGCTACCCAATCAACCTTAAAATTTCTTGTCATTTCTGACTCCTGCCTCATTTTTACTTCCCTTTTTCTTTTCTTCCTACCAACATCATTATTATCTTCATTGCTAGCATTTTCATCCAATTGGTTTTGCGTATCCCTTATAACATCTTCTCTCGTGCCACCATTTTTATCCTCATTTGATGCATTTTGATTTTCATTTAACTCAATGACAACCCCAGGTTGTGGTACTAGTACTGGTGAGCTACTATGAATGGCTTTTGCACTTGCAATTGTAGATGTTGATGGAGCAGAAACATTGCCAACTCCAAAGAAATCCTTTATGGTAGTATCTTTAAGTTTTGGGTGTTTTGATGGCCTCCCAGGACCTTCACTACCCTGAGGAGTCTTACCCTGCCCTTCATTTCTCTGAGGAGTCTTACCCTTGTCTAGTTTTCCAATCTATTCACTGCCCTAAGCATAGTGAGAAGGCTAAGTCTCAACCTCCTCTGACATCTCAATCCCTTTAGAACTAGCAGCCTGAGAATCCTCACTCTCAGGATAGTCACCCTTGTCTGACATCTTTACCCAATGACCTCTCACTCGTCACTAGGATTCTAGGAATTAAAATTAATAGCAATACTATGAAATGTGAACAAATAATTGCTTACCTTGGTCCTGCTTCCTCTAAATTCTGACTCTCTGAAATGATGAATCCTTTGTTTACTGTTGCAAGATTTTTATTTGTAAATCTGGCCCTCCAAAAATTTGTAACGGGACACGATAAGACTACTTTTGTAAATCTGATTTGAATTTATATCAATCCATGAAATTCCAAATTCTAAATTTCCAATTTTTATTTTTTTTAAATTTCTAAGCTTTAGGCGAAAATGTACCGACCTGATCAATGCTGAAACTAACAAAAGGTTGGCAAAATACATCTTGGTCAATACAATAATTAATTAACAAGTGGCAAAATAGGTCATGGTTAAGATAATAATATAAATCATTTCGTTATTTTATATTTTATATGCAATTCATAATTAATACCCTTAGCGAATAAGAGACCATTAAAAGAACCATGTCAAATTGGTTAAAGGAGAATAAATTAGTCAACCTCGTCAAACAAAAAATCTAATTGGCATTTCCAATGAATATTTGTCTATTATCATGTCAAGATTGGATGAATATGGGCCATTGTGTACCTATATGATTCACCAATTCTGGCAAAAGTTTTTCCTAGAATTCGCTAAAAGGTGAATATTCACCACTAAAAATTACGCTAGAAAGGATGCAGCAGAATCAAGTACCCACAATTCTGAAATAGTATCACTTGTGGAGAGAACTAAAATCTCAGCTTCATCCTTCTCATAAGCGGTATTTCCTTGGCTGGCCCGCAGCTTATCTTGTGCCTTTTTGTAAGCATGACAATTTTTCATTGAGTGGCCTGGTTTGCCACAAAACCAACAATCCCCTTTGCTCTCTTTAGAATCTAACCTTTTAGCAGACTTATATCCCCCTCTATTGTTGGAGTTTCTAACTCTTTGATGGATCCTTCCTCTATAGTTGGTGTTCACCGTTGTTAAGGCTTCACCGGACAAAGAAACATCATTCTTTCTTCTCATGTCTTCGCTGAGAAGAGTAGCTACAACTTCATCAAAAAATAGATTTTTCTTGTCGGGAAGCGATGTGCTTATATATGTTATAACTCCATCCCAACTTGCTAGAAGAGAGCATAACAATAAGACAACATTTTTTTCATTTCTTGGTGGCATGCCTACTAAATTTGGTTGATTGAGTAGAGTATTAAACTCATTGAGATGATTTTCCATGTTACCACCATATTTCATTTTGAGACTATAGAGTTTCTTCATGATGAAAACCTTATTTGCAGTGGATGCCATTGCATAAGTAGTTTTCAGCTTATCCCAACTTGCTTTTTTTGTTGTTTCTACTGCAACATTAAATAGCACATTTTTTGACAATGAAAGAAGAATTGTTGCTCTTGCCTTCTTGTCCATCATTTCCCAATCCTCACCAGACATCATGTCTGGTTGCCTCTATTTCCCCTCTAAAGCAAGTGACAGATCTTGCTTAAAAAATAGCGACTCCATTTGCACCTTCCACAGGCCAAAATTCTTGCCTGTAAACTTCTGCACTTTGAGCTCCTCCATGATCCTGGAATTTCAACCCAGAATTCTGAATAACAACACCTTTCTATGATACCAATTGTAAAATTCGAAGAGAAGAAAAAAAATGTGAAAACAAGTATAAAAATAGAGTACACAAGATTTGTCATGGTATGAAAAATTTTCCTACATCCACACTGAGCAGGAGAATATTGTATTTCATGCAGAAGAAGACCTTTTACAAGTTACAACAATTACAATAATATAGAGCTCCAAGGAGACTCTTGAATAGCTAGAGAAGAAACCGAAGAGACAAAGTCTCTCAGAGGGAAAGCAGGGACAGTTGGGCTTCACACCCCCAACACAGTGGGTGTCATACCCACTTGAAATTTCTACAAAAATTGAGAGATCCAAGAGGAATGACGATTCAACCATAATGGTGGGTTTTCTCATATCTACTCACTATCCATCAGGATTAAATTATGCAATCGATTTTCTCATATTGAAGAAAAAAATATTACCGCAGGCTTCGTCAGAGATGTTAAGATAATCCTTGCATTCTCTACTCAGGTGAGTCAGATATTTTAGGGCTGCTTGAATGTCATCTTAGTTTTCTCAATTCTAAATTAATATTTTTTTTCTAATCTATAAAATTAGGAATAGGAGGATTCAGAAGAAGATGATGAAGATCTTGTGTCACCAATTCTTCAAATAATATGTGAAGATGTAAATAAGAAAGATGAATCAAGGAAGGATGTTCATATGGTGGCCTCCATACATGTAGACCTTCAAAAATTAAGCTGAAACTACATCATTTATGGTGAATATAATTTAGTTTTGAAGCTACCCAAGACTCTTAGGAATAACTATATTCTTGAATTTCACACTCTGAGATACAAAAAAGGTAAAATTTGAAAGAAATGACTCCAAAAAAAATATATCAACAAAGAACAAAACTTTGATTTTTTATTATTTTCTTCTTTTGATTAATTATTTTGGATATTATTACACTAGTAGAATTTTTCTTTTTTATTACTTCTTACTTGAAGTTTATTCATTTATGCTTATGTACTTCTATTCACTACTTTTAGAAACCTAAAGTATCCTTCATTAACGCTAATCACTTATTACTGCTTGCAGGTTTTTGAAAAAATGGTAGAATGTCCTTGGAATGGTTAAGTGTCTTCTGAAGACTAGATCCATTTTCATTATTCAAAAAACATTTTAATTATTGACATTTCATTTACCTAATTTTTTATAGATATTAATGCTTGAAGGTTTGCTAAAAAGCAGGATAGTTATTTGTACAAGGAGAAATGATTAATTATAAAATAAATTTTGTTTCAGTTAAAAATTGAAAAATCCAATTTAGTTTATTTATAGAAATTAAAATGATTTACATGCATAAAGATAAAATAATATAAATATTTTAAAAATATGTAGAAAATATAGAAAGATTCTATTAGATTTGAGTTTTAAATTCATTTTAAAATCGTAGATGATTCATTTAAAATTTAGTTTTATTGTAAAATTTTATTTGATTTGCATGCAATAGAAATGTTGCAGCTATTCAACTTCACCAACAGACCAAGGGCCCATTGATACCCAAAAGAAGAAACTTATATATCTAGAGAAAAATTAGAAAGGTTCTATTCATATCTAGATTTTAGTTTTAAATTTATTTTAAAACTAAATGTTGATTCATTTAAAATTTAAGAACTTATATTAATTTAGAATTTGAATTTATTAGTATGAAAAAATGATAAATATAAAGAATTATTGCCTACATATCTAGGTTAATTTCTAGTCTTTTCAATTTCACAACTTTATCTTTTACTAACACCTCCACCATATAAGTTTAACTTGAATTAAAAATTTATTAAAAATATATTTTATATAAATAAGTATAATAAAAAATAGAAATTTCAAATTACTATTTAATAGTACTCAATTTAAGGTTCAAATTATGGTTAGTTCCCAATTTAGATCAAGTTAATATATCAATTAGGGTATGGATTCAATTAGGATAAGAGTTGTTGACTAAGTAAAATAGGTTTTACAGGGACCCTGAAATCTACATCAAATTAAAGTCTTGAGAAAGTTATATAAACCAAGCGATGTAAAGAAAAATAGAGTAGCAAGGATAGGCCACCACAGGGCTGAACATGAAAAAAATAGAGAAGAAAAAGCCTAGCCAAAAGGAAGAAAACTAGAAAAGGTTAAGCCAAGCTCCTAAGCATGGCGGTTGCATTGTTTTCAAGGGCCTCCATCAGTGGAACAGTATCTTTGACGTTCTGCACCTGGGAGCCATGTGGGTCAACTTTCCCCCTGTTCTTCCTAGTTTTTGCCTTGGTTCTTTTCCTTGGACCTTCCGTTTCCTCTTTGTCTTCTTTCTTAATCCTCTGCTCTATCTTGGGGTCCATATTTTCCTCGATCTTTTTAATCAACAACTTTAAATTTTTATTGGAATTTTTGAGGATGTTAAGATTTTGCTCAGCCATGCCCTTAAGGGTTTTTTCCAAACTATTAATTTTGGTCTCCATGTTCATGACCCTAGTTTCTAGGCTAGGCATGTTCTTTGTGGTCTTTTCCTTGTTTCCCTAAAGTTTAACCTTGATGTCCTATATTTCATGGTATAGCCATTTAAATGACTGAAACTAGTCCAGCATGTTATTTTTAGTGTTACTGAGAAAGTCCATATCCATCTCCCTAGCGTTGTTGCTAAGACAAACCAAAGCAAGGTCTATCAGTTCTTCCTTATGGACTTTACCATCTTTATCCTCCAGAATCTGAGGGAAGATCACTTCCCTAATAATTCCCATGTGAATAGTGTTTATATTGAAATTTCTCCAGACCTTTTTACACTTGCCTGTGTCCTGGCTATGATACTCCCCTCCAGAGATTTCTTCTGTCTCATCAATCCTAATGGGAGATTGATTGGTGCCTTGATCATCCTTCTCTTTAGTCTCAGGGGCCTAAATGTTTGTTTTAGTGCCTGGGGATTGGGGAGGGGAGGATTTTTCCTCATTGATAGTAATATCGACTGATAGGTGGCTAGAGAGGTCCTATATTGTAGGGATGTCCTCCTTGTCCTATTCCTATAAATTCACTAAACCCTCTATAGGGTTACCCACTTCTTCATCCAAAACCATTTCTCCCTCCTTTTTGTAATACTCTTCCTCTGAGTTAGCCTCCTTCCTGTCCTAGTTTTTGGGGGTAGGTTCACTCTTGATAGTTTTTAGAGGCCATTTCTTGGAAGGATAACCCTTGCTCTGTTTCTTGAATTCAACTTCCTCACTATCATTTGATGGGATGCCTATAAAAGAGCCAGAGGGAACATAATCCAAGCTAGAATTCACACTTATGGCCTTTCTATCCTCAATTTCCTTACCCATGATTTGGGTTTTAAAGAATTTTTATAACAGAAGGATTAATCCATCATTCAGGGCCAGATTCACAATTTTCTTATCTCTAAAACTAGTAATATTCTTGTTCATAGAAGAAAAGAGATAATATAGAATGGAAATCTTGAAATCATGCCTAAAATGGTTAACCAAGAAGAAATGATAGGTTCAGATTCTATCAAACTTGGTATCGAGGGTTATGTAGTAGATGAGAGCCTTTAGGACATATTGCCAGAGCGTCTTTAAGCTCCCAGGGAGGTAGTAGGTGTCTGCTTTGATAATGGCTTTCATATCAGTATCATCCCTCATGAACTTTTTGATAGTGTGTCGGAGAGTTTTTGGTCTCTGTAGAATTTTTTCTTAGCAATAGGGATGCCAGTGACCATCGAAATGACTTCCTCCATAATAGTAAATGTCTTGCCCTCAATATCCACTGACCCATCTTGCCAGGTTTTGACAAAGATATTGGTGATGTCCTTCCTACACCCATGGAGACGTTCAATAAATGTGGTTACCTCCCCTTTTGTAAGGCATTCCATATTTTAGTTCACTTCTTCCATTTTTCACTATTGCCTTCCGGCTCCCTTCTTAACCTTTGCCCAACCATGGCAATCGTGATAGTGCTGGTAAGCCACTGGTTCTGCCTAGAATTTTTGCTAGCCTTCTTTCTAATTACAATAACTCTCTTACTGAAGGTATCTTTTTTGAAATGAGTACAAGATATGGGAAGGGTGGCCCTAAAAGTGTGTGGAGGTGACATGTTATTAAAACTCATGCAAAACCACCACATCTCACCATGAGTGAAATAACTCCTCCTAGCAGGCTTGAAGCAAAAATTATTATTATTGATTAAAGTTGCAGTACTTTGAAGATCATTTCCATTCAAAGAATCCAACTCGCCTTTATGGAAAGTTTCATCATTACTCCTTAAGTAATAAGTTTCCTTGCTGGTGTCTTGAAGGGAAATCCAATCAACATACCATATGACATCAGATGTGAGCACGTGAATAGATAGAGTAGCTTCCATAATAAAGATCCAAGTGGCGCAAAAAGTGATGACTGGTCCAGGACGTATGCCATGTATGATAGCCTATCCAAGGGGTAGCCAGTTGTTGTAACACTATTAAGAATCAGACATGGTTGTCACCGTATGAACTATTGCTCCAAACCATAAATTTCTTCCACTGACAATCTGCATGTATGAGCTAAATAGCTAAGTGAGGGCCTTTGAGGTGTCTAACATCTTTTGCTGGGAGTGCAAGTCACTTGGGTGGTTTTCTAAGTTCCATCTGCAATGTTTCTACTAGTTTCCTCTAGCCTAATTTGACTAGCTCACTTTCTGCTTGGGGATTTGAGTTTTTCCCTGACGTCAACTCTATTTTTGCTCCTTGTAGCTGTAGGAGAAACCAGGGATGGATCTCTACTTTTTGTTCTCTTTTTTCTTTGAACCTTAGTCCATCCCTCTTTTTCCTCTTTGTATTTGGAAAAGAGCTCCTCCACCTTGGTGAGTTGTTTCGGTGAGATAGAGCCCAAAAGAATGTCCATTTGTTGGACTTTGTCAATGTCTTATTTCTCTGGGCAGAAGCTCGAGATCGGGTGATCACCTGGTTTTCTCCTAGATAGGCTAGAGAAGCATTCTTCTAGAGGGGATTCGAAGGCATCTGAGATGAAGGAAGCAAAGGTGGAGCTAGGGCATGAGTCGCCCCCTTCTCCTTAACCAATGACACCATTGTCATCAATGGAGTCTTCAAGAATGTTAACTTATAGGTCTATGCCTTCAAACTAGGGAGACCCCCTTCAAGGAGCTAAACTTTCTTGATCTGGTTTGGTATTCTCCTTAAGGTCCCCAACTTTAGGAGTGTCCTTTACTTCTTGTGATTCTGATATCTCCAGCTTTTCCTTTGGATTGTCCTTTTTTTTCCAAACTCTGTGACTCAAGGCCTCTAAATCAAAGTGAGGATTGGTAGGCTTCCTTGGGAGGTGATCAAAGTCATTACCTGGCTTGATCTTTTTATTAGCTAGAGCTTTCCTTTCTTTTTCCAAGATCATGTGTGTAGGACATAACCTGGCTTTATGTCCCGCTTTCTTACAGTGGAAGCATGCGAAGAGGACACTTTCATAATCCAACTTTTGCAGGTGTTTGCCTAGTTTAGATTGGAGAATAATAATTTCCAACATATCTTGGCCCTCTTCCACCCCAATATAGATCCTTGCATAGGTGAGGCAACTTTTAGCCACCGTCACTAGGTCAATCGAGAGAAAAGTCCCAAAGGATTTAGCTATGCCATCAAGGACATCTTCAACCCATAATTCTAAAGGGAGTTCTAGGAGCCAAACTCATACTGGGGCTTGGATGAAGAAGGAACCATTGAGGTCAAGCTTCAAGGTGCATTTTTGCCCCACAAGGGTAGCCTTGCCTATTGTCGAGGTGCCCGTGCAAAGGATTATGTCAAGGTCTTCTTTGAAAGAGAACTCAAAGGAGAGAAAGCCCTTCGACATGGCCATGACCTGGACTTTCCCTTTAAGCTCCCATTTCTTTTTCACAAAGATTCTCACTATATCTATGTTGGGTCTAGACCCCACAAATTTTCCCATAAGAGTGTGATCCATTGAAGCAATGTTGTGATCCACCAACTCATCATGGATTTCTATGATGAAATTGCCTTTCACTTTATCAGAGAGATCCTTTATAGAAGGAAAAGAAGACTTGCCTGAAGGTTAGATGTTGAAAAGTGTTGACCATCCGCGTTGTGAGGCTTTACCACTGTGCTCCTGTGTCTGAATCTTTAGGGCTAAGGGGGAGGGGAGAGGGGTTTCTTCTCCCACCCAAGCCTCCCTACCAGGGTCTTTCTGCTTCACCCTAGGGACCCCATCCGTGATCTCTTCATTCCTCACTCCCTGATCAGCAGGAACGCCATTTCCAGCAGCTTGTTGAACCTGTTGCCTAGGGATCCCGCCTGTGTTTGAGTTTGAATTCAAATTTCCTCCTGCTCACCCATTGTCGCCCATTGTCACCATAAGTGTGGTCAATTAGGATAAGAGTTAATATAAAGTTTAGATTTCAATTATTTTAAGAGTTTAATTAAGATTTAACTATATAGAGTTACTATTTAGCTAAGGATAGGATTACATTTTAATTAGATTTATGATTAGAATAATGATTTAATAAGGATTAGGGATTAACTAGAATTAGGCCTAGAGTTAGGATTATGGTAAGTTCTCAATTCGCTTCCAAAAATAATAGGGTTCAAATTTAGTTTAGGGTTCTTTGATAAAGCTAAACCAAATCATTATATTATCTTTGACCCTTTGTTCCCTACCACAATTTCAATCTCAAACCATAACCCCATCCTTATTTCAATATCAATCCTTAACTATACCCTTGGCACAAATTCTACCACTTAACATATCTCTAACCCCAACCTTAACTTGAATCCAATCATAACTTTAATCCTAATTTTGAGCCATTTTTCTCAAATTTAATTACCATGTAGGGAAATAATACAATCATGTGCAATTATATATTAAACATTAAAAACCTTTCCCTAATGATGATGTAATCCAATACTCTAATCATAATTATAATCCAAACCCTACACTCCAATACTAACCATAATCAAACCCTAAAAATTGACTTTAATCTTAACACTGGTCCTCACTATGAGATACCCCTATTCATAATTATAACCCTAACCTTAACCTTGACATTATCCCAAAACCTAATCATAACCCTATCACTATCCCTAATTATAATATATCCCTAACCATAACGATAAGCATAATCATAATCCTAACCCTAACCCTAACCCTAAACCTGAACCTAACCATTATCTTAATCCTAAACCTAACCCTAACCTTGATCCTAACCACAACCCTAACCTTGATCCTAACTATGATGTAAATCCATGTTCTAACCCTAATCCTAACCATAACCCTAAATTCTAAATTCTAAACCCTAATCCTAAACCTAATTGCTAAACCTTGAATGTTAGCCCTAATCAAAACCCTAACTACACTCATAATTATAACCATGATGTAAACACTTATCGTATTCATAATCTTGACCCCATACCCTAATCCTAATCCTAACCCTTAAACCTAGCCCAAACATTAGATCATAACCTGTATCCATAACCTTTATCCTAAACAAGATTATAATCCAAATTATAAGCCTAACCCTAGTTGTGGGATAAATTTAAACCCTTATCCTAACCTTAACCCTAATCAAAACCATAAATCTAACCCTTACTCTAATGCTTATCCGAACCCTAACCCTTAAACATTAATCCTCACCATAATGTACTAACCATAATGTATACCCTTACTCGAACTAAAACCTAAACCCTAATTGTAACTATGATATAAATGCTAGACCTAACCATGATTAAATATTACAATCCTAAACCCAAAATCCTATTCAAAACCATAATCTATATGATAGTAATCCTATTCTAAGTCCTAAACTAGGTAATCCAAGTCCTTACCATAAAACAAACCCTTACCTTGACCATAATACTAACCATGATGTAAACCTATACCCTAACCCTAATCCTACACATAACCCCAAATCATAAATGCTAAATCCTAAACCAAAATCTTAAATGGAGAAAACTAATCCTAAATGCTAAACCTCCTAACCCTACCTCTAAGCATCATACTAACCGTGATGTAAACCCATGCCCTAACCCTAATCCTAAATGTTAAATTCTAACCTTAACCCTAATTCTAAACCTTACTCTAAATGCTAAACCCTAATTTTAACACTAATCCTAAATGATAAACCCTAATTTTAATCGTAATCCTAAATGATAAACCTTAATTTTAATCACAATCCTAAATGCTAAACCCTAAACCCCAAACCATAGCCCTAAATTATAAATGCTATGTCCTAATCCCAAGCCTAATTACTAAATACTAATTAGTTAAACCTTTATAATAAATGCTAAACCTTAATCCTATATTCTACACCCTAATTTATGATAAACCCTAATCCTAACCCAAACCCTAATAGAAACCATAACCCTGACCATAATTCTAGCATAATGTAAGCCCATACACTAACCCTATATCCTAAATGCTAAACCCTAATCCTAACACTATTTGATAAACTCTAATACTAACTCTAATCTTAGATGTTAAACCTTAAATGCTAACCATGTTGTAAACCCTAACCCTAACCATGTCTTAAACCCTAACCATCATGTAAACCCTAATGTTAACCATGGTGTAAACCATTACCACAGCCCTAATCCTAACCCTCAACAAGCCATAGCCTAAACCATTATGTGAACCCTAAATATAACCATAATCCCTATCATTTTTCTAACTATAATATTAACCATGATTGTTACATTTTATTCTATTTTCTTTTGATCATTGTATAATATTAACCTTAAACCACAAACTCGATTAAATTTGATCAAAAACCTTAATCCCTTAACCTAACTCTAACCATAATATTAAGTGTGATGTAAACCCTAAGCCTAATGAAAATCCTAATCGTAAACACAAATTATAAGCCTAACTATAAATCCTAACTGTAGTAATTGTGATGCAAACTCCAACACTAATCATAATCCTAACTCTAAATCCCAAGCCCTTTAATCCTAACTCTAAACTAAACCGTAACTCTAATAAAAACCCTAAGCATAATATTAACCAAGATGTAAACCTTAAACATAATGATAATTCTATTCATAAACCATAATCCTAATACAATAAAATTATATATTAAAATTTATATAATGTCTTCCATGCAACTACTACCAACTTATATATACTTATTATATCCTTTTCAAGTCACTTGTTTTCATCGAATTGCAAGGTAGAATAGACTAGAATGAATGACTAAATAAATATCTGTAAATGTTGTAATCATTTCTTATCATTTCAATTTATCTATACTAAATGAACAAATAAATTATAAATTGTAATTCTAGTCTAATCAAATGAAAACAATATTTATCATTTATATTAATATTAAAACAATAATATCATTTTCTTGTCTGCCATCTTTTCCATATCAAATGAACGCGTTTTCTTCCAGTTGGTTCACTTATTTTGATGTATATTTTATTTAGCCGTCTCTTTTTAATGGACCAATTCTGAGTTGTCACGTAGATGAACAGATTGACTAATTGGATCAAATGTCTCGAATGTTCTACCTGCACATATGTTCACTAAATTCATCCATCAACGGATAATTTTACTACTATTGTATTTATGATAATCAAGACTTATCAAACCGAGAATTTACCAATTTAATTCTGCTATATATTTTCATTTCATAAAATCTGTCACTGAAAACCAGACTTCCCGGACAGTGGGAAACCAGGGCAAATCATTCATATTAATAAAAGGCGGATTTCAAATTTCAATTGGCCCTTAGCTATCTCTTCTATGTGTCACCAACAATCAATATAAAAAATCCTCCATTCCATGGCGGAAAAACCAGGGATAGATTTTCCAGGAGATTTTCAAGATCTGTGATAAATGACACATACCTAAACAAACATTTTTTTGTCTGGTGAGAGCATATTGGACGATTGAAAAGTTCGAAGTAACAGCCTCTGCATATTTTATATATTTTGAACAAAATTGTCTTGCACATTTTCTACACTAACGGTATGATTGATTATACCATTCCACGTCTCTCCTCCAAAAACAGATGGAGCTACACAAAGATGACCATCATGAGAACCCTAACTTCTTGTCTAGAATATCTCACTCTATTTTTCTGGATCACAATTTTCTTCACTAATCCCCATCTACGCCCATGCAAGGCAGCAAAGAGCATCTGCAATGGCGACCATTATACAAACGAAAGCGAAGTGGAGATCTGGACAAATTGTTGGCAGAGGCAGAAGAAAAAGAGAAAAAGAGCATTCTTAGAAAAGAGAAAAGATAAAATATCAAACATCTAAAATATATTTGCATATATCAAAAACATAACATACAGAAAAATATTCTAATATGAGAGAGTTTTGTTCTGCTGCAGGGCATTCAACAGAAAATTAAAATAGCAGTCTTATATTATATATTTGCATATATCTAAAACATATAGAAGAGTATCATTTCAATATTGCAGAGCTTTGTTCTGCAGCACCATTCATTAGAGATTACAAAAAAAAAAGAGCTGTCCAAAATATACATCGAAATGTGCCCAGAACGAGGAAACCTAAAAATATTAAATACAAGTTTAATGCTGATTGAACAGCTGGCAAAAAATAAATCTACGGAGAGGATATGCAATTAAAACTAAATCAAAATATATCTTTTGCAAAGTCCAAAGGAAACAGACAAGTTGGAAGAAGTGACTTGACACGTGAGAGTGCTGGAGAGAGAGAGTTACGGTGAAAGTAGTTGGGGATTAATTCCAACACTCCCCCTTAATCACAACTACTACCATCTATAATGCCTAAACGATCTCTTTGAAATATAAAATTTTCCTTTCCTAATGCCTTGGTAAAGATATCTGCACATTGATCTTCAGACCTGCAAAATTTCAAAAAGATTTCTCCATTGTTGATTAGTTCTCTAATAAAATGATATCTTGTATCTATATGTTTGCTCCTCTTGTGAAAAACTGGATTCTTGGACAATGCTATGGCTGAGTTGTTGTCACAGTAGATCTTTGTTGCATCTTCTTGTTCATGTTTCAACTCTTTCAACACTCTTCTCATCCATACAGCTTGACATGATGCCCCTGTTGCTGCTACGTACTCTGCTTCACCAGATGAAAGTGTGACAATTGGTTGTTTCTTTGAAGCCCATGATACTATACCGGTGCCAAAATGAAAAACATAACCGGATGTACTTCTTCTATCATCAATACTCCCAGCACAATCACTATCAGTATAACCTATGAGCTTAAAATCATTTGAAGTTAAATATTGAATGCCATAATTTCTTGTTCCACTGACAAACCTTAAAATTCTTTTCCCTGCTCTCCAGTGTGATTCTTTTGGAGTCTCCATGAGCCTTGAAATCAAACTTACACAAAACATTATGTCTGGCCTTGTGGCAGTTAAGTACATAAGGCTACCAACAAGTTTTTTATATAAAGTTGGATTAATGTTTGCTCCATCATCATCCTTGCTTAGTTTCAGACCTGTGACAATTGGTGTTGGTGCTGATTTGCAATTCAACATATTGAACCTTTTCAAAATATCATTTGCATATTTTGCTTGAGAAATGAATATTCTATTTTGATTTTGATTGACCTCAATGCCTAAGAAGTATTTCATAAGTCTCAAATCAGTCATTTCAAATTCTTTTTTCATAGCTTCTTTAAATATGTCAATTGATAAGTCACCTGTGAATATCAAATCATCAACATATAAACATACAATTAGAATTTGACATTTTTCATCCATCTTTATGTACAATGTAGGTTCACTGTTGCACCTATCAGAACCATTTTGTAAGAGATATGAATCAATTCTGTTGTACCAAGCTCTTGGGGCTTGCTTGAGACTATACAATGCCTTTTTTAGTTTGTAGACTTTATCTTCTTGACCCAAAATCTCATATCCTGGTGGTTGTTTCACATATACTTCCTCAAGATAACCATTCAAGAATGTTGATTTTACATCCATTTGATAAACAGACCATTTTTTTTGAGCTACTATAGCAAGTGTCATTCTTATGGTGTCTAATCGGGCTACGGGAGCAAATGTCTCATTGTAATCAATTCCATGTTGTTGTGAATAACCTTTAGCAACTAGCCTTGCCTTATGTTTTTACACATCACCATTTGAATTCAACTTAGTTTTGTAAACCCACTTTACTCCTATGACATCTTTTCCTTTTGGAAGACTCACTAACTCTCATGTTTGATTCTTTTCAATTGCGTCAATTTCTTCATCCATTGCATTTTCTCATTTTTCATCTTTAATTGCATCTTCAAAATGAATTGGGTCATCTACTTGTGAATATAAAACATAAAGAGAAATTGAATTGGCATTATTCTCACCTTCATTTTGCTCATAAATGTCTCTAATACTTCTAATTTTTGTCTCCTCAAGTTTGCCAATGTAAGATTTGATATGTCACTTGATGGAGAACCGGTTGAATGTGGACTTGATGGACCAGCACCTTGATGGCCACTTGTAGATGGTGTTTGATGTCCACTTGTGGGGGTGCTGGATTGTATACGTGACGCTGATCTTACATTTGATGATGGTGTCACTTGTGGACCACTTTGTTGAGCTTGAATGGGTCTGGAAGGAGTCACATTTGAAAGAGTATTTGCTAGTATTAAAACTTTATTTTTCTCTTGTGGTGTGCTTGCTGTTATGTTGACTTTTTTTTTACACTTCCATCCCATGCTTCTTCTTCTATGAACTGTAGATCTTTGCTGATTATGACCTTCTTGCTGATTGGATTGTATAATTTATATGCTTTTGATTCTTCACTATATCCCACAAATATACATTTTTCTCCTTTGTTGTCTAATTTCCTTCTCAATTCATCTGGCACAGGTGCATATGCCACATATCCAAAAACTCTCATATGAGAAACACTATATTTTCTTCCACTCCATGCTTCTTCCGAAATCACATTCTTGACACTTTTTGTTGGACATCTATTTATTATGTAAGTGGCACATGAAACAGCTTCAGCCCAATATTCATTTGACAAATGCTTTGCTTTTAACATGCTTCTAGCCATTTCCATGATTGTTTTATTTTTTCTTTCAGCTACCCCATTTTGTTGAGGTGTGTATCTAGTTGTGAATTGCTTGTGAATTCCATGGTCTTTGCAAAATCTTAGAAAATCATTTGAGATGTATTCACCACCTCTATCCGTTCTCAATATTTTGATGTAATGACCACTCTATTTTTCAGCAAGAGCTTTGAATTGACAAAAATATTCAAATACCTCACTCTTATGCTTTAGAAAATAAACCCATGTTTTCCTTGAGTAGTCATCAATGAATGTCAAAAAATAAATTCTTCCACCAATTGAGGGTGTCTGCATTGGGCCACACAAATCTGAATGAACAATTTCTAAATGTGCTTTTGCCCTCATTGACTTACTTGCTAGAAATGATTCTCTATGTTGCTTTCCCAAGATGCACCCTTCACATACTCTTTCTGGTTTTTCTATTAAAGGCAATCCTTTCACCATGCTTTTCCTATGAAGCAAATTTAGGCCTCCAAAGTTTAAATGTCCAAATCTTAGATGCCAAAGCCAATTTTCATCTTTTATTTCTGCTTGAAATATAGTTTGAGTGATAGCAGCAAGTTCTTTTTTACCCTCTTGTGAGTTCATTATAGAATATGCTTGAGCAAAATCTACATTTAAATATAGCCTAATCTTTAAGGGAAACATTCTATTGTTTGTCAGTTGAACCTTGGCAATAAGCTGATTGCTTGGAAGTTTATCTAAAATTGTGCACTCTCCATTTTTGAAAGATACTCTAAACCCCTTTTGAACAAGCTGGCCAATACTCATCAAATTATGCTTTAAACCGAGAACAAAATAAACATCAGAAATATATTTCTTCTCCCCCTTCTTAGTTAGAATATTGATGTCCCCTTTTCCTTTGACTACCACCTTATCATCATTCCCTAAAGTGACATCAGATTTTATATTTTCATCTAAGCTTGAGAATAATTCTAAATTCCTTGTCATGTGGTTGCTATAGCCTGAGTCTAAAAACCATACATCTTTTTCATTTTCTTGTGCTACATTGCAAGCCAAAAACATTTTATTTTGTTTTGATTTTGGTTTTGATTTTCTTTTGTAAAATTTGCATTTTGCTTGTTAAAATCATATTGCTTCTTCCTACATTCATTTGAATAATGCCCATACATTTTGCAATAATGACATTGGATTTGAGACTTGTCATACCTTTGGCCTTGAGGCTGATTTTGAGTTTCATTATGACTTGGGTATTGGCTACTACCTCTTCCACTTGAGCTTGATGGGCTATTTCTTCCACCTCTATATGAATTTCTTCCTCTACCTCTAAAATTTGTTCTTCCTCTACCTCTTCCATGACTGATTGAAGCTTGTGTCTTGAATGCATGCTCCAATGATGAACTTGTTGACCTACTAAGCCTATGCTCATGAGAAATAAGAGATGCATTGAGCTCATCAACTGAAAATTGTGAGAGATTCTTTGTCTCCTCTCTGGGCACAACTATGGATTCAAACCTTGTAGGTAAACTCCTCAAAATCTTTTCAACAATTCTTCTATCTTCTAGTGTCTCACCATGAGATCTAATTTGATTAACTATACCCATCACTTGTGTGAAGAAAGAGTCTATTGAGTCTGATTCTTTCATAAAAAATGTTTCAAAATCCCTTCTTAGCATTTGTAGTTTTGCTATTTTCACCTTTGCCATTCCTTGGTATGCTGTTTAGAGTATATCCCCTGCTTGCTTGGACTTAGTTGCCGATGCAATCCTTAAAAAAATACTCTCATGCACTGCTTGAAAAATGTAAAATAGAGCTTTTGAATCCTTCTTCCTATTATCTCTCAATGTATCCTTCTCTGCTTGGGTTAGAGCATTGTATGCCGCTGCATCAACTGGTTCTGGGTAACCATTCTCTACTAGATTCAAATATCTTGAGAATAAAATAATGCCTTCATTGTTATGGACCAATAATCATAATTTTTCCCATTGAACTATGGGATTTGAGGATTTGTTAAACTTGTGCTTGCCATTGACTCACTCGGTTGAATACCTTTGCTGGAACTTTTAGCTACTACTAAATCTTTCCTTCAACAACTCTTTTTGACAAACCTTAGGCTTTGATACCACTTGTTGGCAGAGGCAGAAGAAAAAGAGAAAAAGAGCATTCCCAGAAAAGATAAAACACCAGACATCTAAAATATATTTGCATATATCAAAAACATAACATACAGAAAAATATTCCAATATGAGAGAGTTCTGTTCTGCTGCACGGCATTCAACAGAAAATAAAAATAGCAGTCTTATATTATATATTTGCATATATCTAAAACATACAGAAGAGTATCATTTCAATATTGCAAAGCTCTGTTTTGCAACACCATTCATTAGAGATTACAAAAATAAAAGAGCTGTCCAAAATATACATTGAAATGTGCCCAGAATGAGGAAACCTAAAAATAATAAATACAAGTTTAATGCTGATTGAACAGCTGGCAAAAAATAAATCTATGGAGAGGATATGCAATTAAAACTAAATCAAAATATATCTTTTGCAAAGTCCAAAGGAAACAGACAGGTTGAAAGAAGTGACTTGACACGTGAGAGTGTTGGAGAGAGAGTTATGGCGAAAGTAGTTGGAGATTAATTCCAACACAAATGCTATTTGCGATATGCGCACAACAACTTCATTGGAGATCTGGATATTAACTCTTATCTAATCAAAAGCAATCTTCTCAATTCCACATATCCTGAAACTTTTGGCTCTGCAGTCAAGGCTCTTTTGTCTGATTTGTTGGTTAAAGTGACTGCATCATCTAATCTCTATTCTTCCGATTCGGCTGAAGATTATTCATCATCTACCAAGATTTATGGCCTTGTTCAGTGCTGGAGAGATGTCTCTGTTGAGGGCTGCAATCCGTGGGCTTGTGGAGGTGACAAATGGACCACATAACCTTGGAGGTGTGGTTTATTATGGAAGCTGTATTGCTTGTTATGATACTTATCCTTTCTTTACTTTGTCATCAGATCGGCAAAACCCATCACCGTCAAGTAAGCCCTCCACATCTAGTAATATTGTCCAGCAGCTGAATTTGGTTTTCTTCCTATAATTTGAGAATTTGTTTTATGTTTCTGATGGTGGGTTATATTTCATTTCAAATGACATTGAAAATTGATGAGCCGTGCAGAAAAGTCTTCAAAGAAAACCCCAATCATTCTGGGGTGTCTTGGCAGCTTGATTGTCCTCGTTTTATTAGGAGGGCTGCTTGCAGCAGGAAAAAAATTGAAATTTGCAATATCTAGGAAGGGTACGAACCGAGGTAACTTTCAATTGAATCTCTGTACAATCTTGTTTGCAATGCTTTATGTATGTGCGTTTCATAATGGACGGTCTATTTTACCTGCGTAATCTTGGAATGAGATGTCGAAACATAATTAACAAGTGATGCAACCCATTTCCCCTTTCACTAAATTTCAATATTCAGGAGACTAACTCCCCAGGTTGTAGATATCAAGGGCATTTACTATCTATTGTGGGTACAAGTAAAAGCTTAAGTATTTGATATGTTTGCGTTTCTAATTTTAGTTGAAATATGTGTGAAATGAAATTGATTTATAGGGAAGTAAATTACATTGAAATTGTTATGATTAAATAGTTAATTAAAAGTTTCAGTAATAAAGAGGATAAGCAGATTTTGAATTAGATATGGGAACTATTAGGTTTGAATAAGGAAAAAAATTATAGCAATTTTGTGTAGTAAAATGTTGTTTAAATCAAAACGTGGAAAATCAAGACACATTTGAACTTATCTGCAATAAGGAATATACTAAAACACTTAGTCATGGAAAAATTGATATCTTATTGGTGAAGCATCTTGACATACAGCTCGGAGTTTCTACTTTTGAGTCTTAGCTTGATTATTGAAAATAGCTCACAGTTTACCATATCATATATGTAATTGACTGATAAATTTGATTGTAAGTTTGTGAGAAGAACATTAACATTTGTATAAACAATCATGAGCAAAACTAATCAAATGACAAAATTTGTTATAGCTACCTAGGTGTGGCTTGAGCCGCACTGCATGTATATATGATATTTAAAATAAATTCCCTAGTATGTCTAAATTTTCTTCTTAAATTATTTCTCACAAGGATTTTCCTGATTATTATATCACTTGTATCCTTTATTTGTTGCATGTGAATATATCTTCATAAAATTGACAATTATGTACTTTCTCTCCTCTTCCATAAGAACGCTTGAAACATAACACTACCATCCATATGGTATAAATAATTTATCTGTTTTCTTATGTAGTTGTGGGTTTTACTATATAGGAAATGAACGCACTGAAAATGACACAGAAATCAATCAAGATTTTCGAATAATCTTTAATATGGAAACATTAGTAGACGCAACCAGAAATTTTAGTGAGGAGAACAAGCTGGGAGAGGAGGCTTTGGCCCTGTTTACAAGGTAAAGCAACATTGTATTGTTAAACATGCGTAGTTCATAATAATATTATACCTCCATTTTCGCATATTTAAACAGTCTAACTTTAGAATAAAAATAATCTTTGATTGCATACGTCTTTCATTTGTGTCTCAGGGCAGTCTGCCAGATGGAAGAGAAGTAGCAGTGAAGAAACTATCTGCAAAATCTTCTCAAGGGATAAAGCGAATTTTTAAATGAAGTTAAGTTGGTTGCTAAAATCCAGCATCGAAATCTTGTGAATCTGCTTGGGTGTTGCATAGAGGGATCAGAAAGGTTGCTTGTTTACGAATACTTGGCGAACAATAACCTTGATAAGATACTCTTTGGTGGGTACACAAACTCTTTAAGTGACAAATGTTTTAACACTGCTTTACCGATTGTTTAACTATCACACATACATCTACAATAAGATATTGAAGAATGCATAGAAACATACAATCCCTAACATAGGAATAAGTGTATTGCTATTTGTTTAAACTTGTCTATGGTAAATTGTTCTCTTTTATGTGATAAACATTTTAGGACTATGATTTACAGATCCCCAACGAAGCAAAGAACTGGACTGGCAGAAGCGTTTTAACATCATAACTAGAGTAGCCCGTGGACTTCTATACTTGCACGAAGATTCTCAATAGCGAATAATTCATCGGGACATCAAAGCAAGCAATATTTTGTTGGATGAAAAAATGAATCCCAAGATAGCAGACTTTGGCTTAGCAAAATTGTTTCCAGAAAATAGGACTCATGTTAGCACTCGAGTAGCAGGAACATAGTAAGATTTGTATCCAAATGTATATTTTATAAGTTGAGTCATATATATTTAGATATTTACACTAAAGTGTGTTGATTTCCACAATGCAGCGGTTATTTGGCACCAGAATATGCTATGCGGGGGCAACTATCTACTAAAGTTGATGTATATATCTTTGGTGTTGTACTTCTGGAAGTTATAAGCGGTAGAAAAAACAACGATTCGACACTGCCCACAGAATATAAAAATCTTTTAACATTGGTGAGATATGACACTGGACGTAAAATTAAAATTGGTTTTTTGTAAGGCTATAATGCTTAGGTTGTGGCTGTGCAGGCATGGAAATGTTACTGTGGAGGAAATATTGAAGAGGTAATTGATAGAGAAATAACAGAGAGGTGCCATAATATAAGAAGATGCATTCAAGTGGGTCTGCTCTGCACACAGGCAGATTCATCACTTCGTCCACCCATTTCAACTGTGTATTCAATGATTTCAAACAGTTCTTTCACCGATTTGCCAATTCCCACAAAGCCCGCTTTTGTAAATGGTACAAGTGAAAGAGGAATAGGTGCATATTCCTCGCATGGATCTAGAACTACAAATTCATCATTATCTGCTCCGTCAGTTAATGATGCTTCCGTCACAGAATTGATATCAAGATAAGTAGCAATAGCAGCCATCAGACGTGCATGGGCATTGGCGAAAGAGAATATATAAGTTGGAAAGATTGAAAAGTATTTTGTTTTACCAAAATACAAGAAGGAAGAATGTTAATTCACAAAATGCATTAATAATAAAAACTTATAATGCATATATAGCTGATTTGTATATAATTCTTTTTGCATCCCATCTAGTTTAGGTACGTCTCTTCCTCACTCTTTTCCAATTAAAGAACATATGTATCCAAGCTATTTTTAATTGACGAGGGATACTCTATCGTATGTTGAAAATTGTTAATTTCTTTTTAATTATATATTTATATTTCTTTTAAAGAAAATAAAAATTTTAATGCCATTCTTGTGTCTTTTTATGTGTTGAAATGAAAATAATTTGTACTTTAACATTTTTTTGTTTTGGAAATTTGAGAATATTTTATGTACTATTTTCTATTCTATTCAATTCAGCCCATTCAAATAATTCAGTCAATTCATCCCAATCAATATATCAAATAAATTAGATCAGACTAATCTTATTGACATACCTTATTTCAGTCTTTATATTGTTGTGAAATCCCATTTCAATCAAAATACAAAAACACATTCATCTCGTGATTATGATTTCTCATATGAAGAGTCTATAAAACAATTTGAAAATCAGTTTGGGAAAGAAGAAAATAGTTATTACTATAGGAAAGGGTCAAGACATTGCATTCCTACTCCAGAACATGAAAAAATGAGTAGGGTGATGCGCATAATAGAAAATGTGATAAATGTTATGATATGCAAACATTACCAATGCTTACATTACCAATGCTTTGCAAGCATTTCATTTTTAAGAAAAAATGAATAATTTTGTAGTTTTTATGCACTCACACAATAAAATTGATGAGACTATGCCTCCTTATGAGTCATATTATAAAGAGAACTTCATGATAAACATTCATTTAAGAAAACAATAGAAGTTTGCACAATTGTAGAATACTATCTTATTTAAATTATGTTTTGGGCCTCTGCGCCTTTTCTAGGGATAAAAGATATTCTCTATTACATCAAAAATAAAAAAATACAGTTAAAGCTTATCAAAAACAAAAAAAAATGTTATTTAAACATGCCTACTAAAATGCTCTATTTTGATTGCTTTCCAACATCAAACAATAATAAGAAAATGAAATTAGAAAAAGTTTAACTAGCATATAGCTGGTTATCAAACAAAAATAAACAAACAATTTCTTCAAAAAATCTAAGTAGTATATAACTGATTATCATAGATTTAAAAGTTTTAGATTTCTTTTCTCTAGCTACTCTCATTCCATATTGTCTTTGTATTTAATGTGAATAGGATAGTTTCAAATTTAAATTTGACTTGCTTGATTCTTCTCTGCTACATAGTTAATTATATTTAATATTTTTTATTTTAGTTTTTTGCTGAACTTATTTCTTCAAAAGGGGAAAAAATAGTGGTCTATGTGAAAAAAAGAAAGAAAAGAAAGGTAAGAAATCAAAATACAAAATTAATCTTTTTCAGTCCTACAACATCCAAATCAACTCATCACTTAATTGTCTTTATGGATGATTTGAAGGAAAAAAGTGGCTAGTAGGTGAATATTGTGAGAATATTAGGCAAACTAAGTAGAAATAAAATATGTGCATTATGGAAGTGTGCCCAAAGAAGCACTGATTGAGTAGGTCACTTGGAACCCTCTCTTTCTCACAAAGCTTACACAATTAGGGTTTCCATTCTTTTATTTTGGCCATACAAATTTTTCATCTTAGAGAATTATTGTTTAGGAAGGCAACATAATTGTATGTATCAACATAAGCCATGACAAATAATTTGAAAGGTTTCTCTAAAAGAAGTTTAGAGTTGATTCTCCATGCTTCTATGAAAAAAACCATAGGAGTAGTCTTGTTACTTGAATGATAAGACTATTGAGATGATTTTGTAATTATGTCCCATTTTGGATAGTGTGAAAGTTGTCTCTCCCCTCTCCTTTTCTCCCTCTCCTCTCTCCCCGTCTCCCCCACCCTCCCCCTCTCCCTCCCTCTCTCCCCCTCCCTCACTCAATTCTAGAGAGAACCCAAAGCCATTAATAGTTCCGAAAAAAACATTGTTAGAGTAGGCCACTTAGAACCCTTTGTTTTTTTACAAAACTTTCACAATTAGGGTTTCCATTCTTTCATTTCTCCCATATAGATTTATCATCTTAGAGATGTATGGTCTGATAATTTTAAAAAACATAATTGTTGAGATGATAAGACTATTGAGATGATATTGCAATTATGTCTATTTTTTACAATCCGCTTTCTCCTCCTTTGGATATTTTGAGAACTCTCTATCTCACACAATATTTCAAAGTGGATTCACCATGCTACTTTGAGAGCAACCAAATAAAGAGTAGTTTTATATTGGGTGGCTATATCAAAATGATAACAAAAAGTTTGGAGAAATATTTTTTTAAAATAAAAATATTCTTTAATACATCATGAATGTACATACTATGATCCAGATTCACTAAATGAAGCTCCCATAACATATATACTTAATTATATTATAAGAAGCTTAGCCGCTGCCGTGATGGAGAGCCCAGGAATTAATTGCAGACTCATTCATCGCTATTAATTAAATGAAGTCAACGTTGTGTCTTACATTTTTCCTGATTTTTAATTAAGTAAAAATAAAAGTTTATTCATTAGTGCGCATCATGCCATGTATTCCTAGTCAGTGGTCTCCAAGCACGTTCTACTGTTGTACATGTCGTTTTCCTCCAATCATCCCATTTTCCACGGCAATTTCGATTTAGTATATTTTTTGTACTTATAAGTTGTTAGATGTACGATGGGATAGGTTTGAATTTTGGCTAAATTTGAGGCTGGCTTCGAATCTTGTACATGTAGCAGTTACTTGAAAATACCATTTCTGATTTTTAAATATATGCTCTCATAATGCAATTCCCTATCATTGAAATGACATTGATATTTCTATACGATGTACTCATAATAATTAATAAAGAACAACTTTAATTTAGATATACACTCCTCTTCAATATTATAATTTCTTGTGCAAAAACAGAACTGTAGAATCCACTTGTTGCAACAATTAAACTAAAACCGTTTTCCCCAAAAGGAAAAAAAATTGGTTTACACAAAAAAAAATTGCTCAGCGAATAGGTAAAATTTTACAAACTTAGAAATGACTTTCTATTGGGTGGGACGAAGAAGATATGTAGACCGTGCGACATGGTGTACAATGACATTCAAGTTCACTTACGTGTACGGTGAGATGTTCCATGTTCTAATGCCTAAGAGAGTGTTTGAGGTGAAGGGAGTGATCTGATGTGGAAGGGAGTGTCTAAGGTCGAACGGAGTGACCCAATGCCCAAGAGACCATCGAGTGAAGGAGTGCCAAGGTTACCAGTAACTGTTTCATAGAGTGACAGTTGTTAATTCTATAACGAATCACCGAGTGTATAAATGTCTGAGGGATTCGTTAAGAATGGGAGGCTAAAAAGGCTGAAATAGTAGTGTCAAAGTGGTGTAAAGTCAAGTTGATTGTAATACAATCTGAACTTGTACAAAAATATATTATTACTTTATGTAATATTGGTTACTTTAATACAAAGAAGACACTGGGGTTTTGAGTGATGGGTTTTTCAAAAAAGAGTTTCTCAAGTAAATTTAGTTTCTTATGTTTATCTTTTGTACATGACATTTCCTATATTCTTGTTTCTTTTGCTTATCTCAATATTCTGAAATAGATTCAAACTAATTATTATTTCTCCCATAAATTAACATTAGGAAGGTGTTTCCACACTGCCTTACACTTTCTATGAAGTTCACTTATAAAGGTGGAGTTTTTGGGCACTTTCATAGCATTGCATATCCCTCCTATTTCCAGTGATTTGAAGGAGAATTACGGAGATCATGAGTTCCTCCTGCGAAAATGTTTTCCTCCGTTTCTGCATTTCTATTCTGTTAATTATTCCGTACCTACGCCTATGCAAGGCGGCGGATACCTATTGCAACACCGGTTCCAACTTCACGGATGGAAGTAAATTGGAGCAAAACAGAAATATAGTTGTCGATAATCTCATCCTTCACGCATCCTCATCTGGCGGTTTCAATACCAGTGTCTCTGGAGAAAGCCCAGATCGGATTTACAGCCTCCTTCAATGCAGGGGAGACCTCACAGCTGAGGAATGCTACGCTTGCTCGGTGGAGATCAATTCCACGGTTCGACGATCGTGCGCACATGCGGCGGGTGCACTAGTTTTTGTTAATGACAAATGCTATCTGTCCTATGCTACTTCCAACATTATTGGAATACTGGATAACACCACCGAGCTATACCGTATAAATGGCGAGAACGCCACAAATCCTGCTGCGTTTAGCTCGGCTGTTAAGCAGCTTTTCTCCAATTTGTCGGCTAAAGTGGAGGAGTCGCCAATTGGGTATGCCTCTGGTTTCACTTCTGAGTATTCTCAGTTTACCAAGATTTATGGTCTAATTCAGTGTAGAAGAGATATTTCTGCCGAGGATTGCAAAGCATGTTTGCGCAGAGGAATTGGTGATCTGTTGAGCAAGAGTGAAGGCGGATATCGTCTTGGAGGTGTGGGTTGGTCTGGAAGATGCTTGGCTATCTATCAGACTTACCCTTTCTATGCTTCTACACTGTCGCCTCCAACACCATCCCCATCTTCAACAATTCTGCCTTCATCAAGTACTGCTCAAACTGACTTGTTTATGATTTTTTTTTTAATTGGGTTGTATTTATATTTGATTCACTTATTTTGGGTTATGTCCTATTTATATTTAATCAGTGAATTGGCAATTTGTGTTGAGTGCAGAAGAGTCTTCAAACAAAATACCCATAATTCTGGGTTCTCTTGGTGGCTTCATAGTTCTCGTGTTATTGATAGGATTGCTGTTTACTGTGCGAAGAAAACTGAAGACTGCAAATGAAATTTATGGGAGAGATCGACCTCAAGGTATTTAATTAGGACAAATCCTGACTTTTCTTTTCTTTGGAAATTGGACAAAATCAGATTCTTTTTCTTTATATTTCAGAATGAAAACTCCATCTGCATAACAATCACACATTGTAAAGAGCAGGTGGACGGGGCACCCACCTTCTATTATGAGGTTGAAAATGATCAATCTTAGTAAAAGTGATAAACCTTTAATTGGTTGGAAAATTAAATTGATATTGTTTGAGCGATAAGCTTTTAATTGGATGGAAAATTAAATTTGCATTCTGTGACTGATAAGAGCTTCTTGTTTAATCTGAGAGAAGTGAAGGTAAAGGCGATCGTTTTCCTTTTCTCATTATTCTGTTGTGGCACACACATAAAAGACAGAATAAAGCTTTATTAAACCCAATATATCACTTCTATATTCAAACTTGAGTTTTCTCTTGGGAATATCAAACCCATACCATTTATTTATTTGCTTCCCAACTGCCAATTTAATTGTCTCTTCCTAGTCATTATTCTTCTAGGTCTCATACAAGTCTCTTAAAATTTCCTTCATTTTCTCTCTAATTCTATTAGATGTGGGCTTCAATGTACAGACGGACAAGACTGGCCTTTTAGTCAGCATGGTCAAATAACATTTAGTTTGGAAACATTACGAGCTGCAACTAGAGATTTCCACGAGGATGACAAGCTTGGAGAGGGTGGATTTGGCGCTGTTTACAAGGTTTAACTTCTTGATTTTTTATTGTTCAATCATATGTCAACTTGTTTTTATATAATTACTTGAACTGGATATGTTTCATTCTTCTTTTTAACATTGTTATCATCTGAGAATGAAACCTGTGCATACTTATGCTAAATCTCGTTCATCCTGGCGTTCAGAATTTTAGAGACAATTATCTGTATAACCCATATTCAGTAAGTCAAGTTGTTTAATTGAAATGAGCTGACAGTCTATGTGAAATGTCAGGGCACCATGCCAGATGGAAGAGAGATAGCAGTAAAGAAGCTTTCCATACAATCTCCGCAAGGGAAGAAAGAATTTGAAAATGAGGTGAAGCTGCTGGCCATGATTCAACATCAAAATCTTGTGAATCTTCTTGGATGTTGCACAGAGGGACCAGAGTGCTTGCTTGTTTATGAATATTTAATCAACAATAGGCTTGACAAAATACTATTCGGTGGGTAACTCCATTCTCTCTACAACTAAAACAACTTTGTGATGATTACATAGAAATTTTTAGGATACTCTCTTGTAACGCTAAGATAAAATAATGGAGTTTTTAGATCCACAACGGAGCAACGAGATGGATTGGCAGAAGCGTTTCAACATCATAGTTGGAGTAACTCGCGGGCTTTTCTTCTTACATGACGATTCCCAACCGCGAATCATTCATCGAGATGTCAAAGCAAGTAATATTTTGCTGGACGATCAAATGAATCCCAAAATAGCAGACTTTGGAATAGCCCGATTGTTTCCAGAAGATGAGACTCATGTTAGCACACGAGTTGCTGGAACATAGTAAGAATTTCAATTACTTTTGATTTTTTCTCACAAAACAATTGCTTTATCCTGATGTCTTTCTCATTTCGCAATGAATTACTTTCTGGGTTGATTCCTCTGATAATAAATTGTTTTCATAGATTCTTTTGTAAGGTATTTTGACATAGTGTCTCTATTTTGGTCGTATGCAGTGGTTATTTGGCACCAGAGTATGCCATGCATGGCCAATTGTCTGACAAAGCTGATGTGTATAGCTTCGGTGTTGTACTTTTGGAAATTGTAAGTGGAAGAAAGAACACAGATTCTCAACTTTCTAATGGAGTCCAGGGCCTTCTAGAATTGGTAAGATGTTATATTCTGTAGATGTTGTTTTATGGCATTCTTTTTAAATATTAGATGAAATATGCAATTGCCATCTTCTATATATATATATATATATATATATATATATATATATAGATATATGAGTTTATTTAAAGCTTCTCACTATCTTAGGGCAATTATGCAGGCATGGGAATGTTATAGCAGAATGTTATAGCAGAGGAAGTAGTGTGGATGTAATTGATAAAAGTATGGTTGAGAATTGTCCTACAGAGGAATGTTTGAGATGCATTCTTGTTGGCCTGCTTTGTACACAAGAAGAGGCGTCGCTTCCTCCAACAATGTTTACTGTCTACTCAATGCTTTCAAAAACTTCTGTCACCAACTTACCAACTCCCACAAAGCCAGCATTTGTAAGTGTCAAAATTAACGAAGAAACATTCATCTAGATGTTAAAAACACTTTTCCATTGTTCACATATGCTCTATCTCTCAACTATAGCTCCATGATAATTGTATTGGCTTTTTGTGTTTTGTGGTAATCTCCGATGGAAGAGATAATGAATAACTTCCCAGCTGCTTACCAATAGATAAAAACACATTTTGTTTATTTTAAAATTATTGAAAATCAATCTATTTATCTATTTATCTATATAATGTTTTTATTATAATATAATTTTTTCTTTAAGAATGATCGAGTTTAATTTCTCATCTAATTTTTATTCAAATAAGTGTGATGATGTTATTTTTTCGATATTTAATATTTTTTAAGAATTCTTTTAATTAAATATTAAAGTTTGTATTATTATCTTTGAGTTTATAAAATTTCAATCTTATAAGAATGTATATTTAATTAATTTATTTATTCATATCATTTTTTATTTTTTATTTTATTTTTTAAATATAATTTTCAAATAAATGAGAAAAATTGTAATGCTAAACTTTTAGAATTAAAAATATTTTAAAACACATAAAAGATATCAGATGAAAAATATCAAGTCAACAAAATATAATTTACTAAAAGGAAATGGTGAGAAAAAGGTTAAAAATAAATAAATAAAGTATACTCATTAGTTGCTTCCAACTATACTCTATTTGCTTGCAAACTCCTTCATATGTTGCTAACTTACCTCCTTATCTCTTTTCAAAAATTAGACCCAAACCAAAACATTAGAGCCCTTAAGAGGAAAGATATTGTCAATACAAGAGGAAAAACTATCGTTTATGGACTTATGCTTTTTATTGCCTTTCAAGATAGAATTTCTCATTGTATTTTTATTTAATTAAATTATACCATCCTAAGTGTTTCTACATAACAAATGATCTTCCTCACCCTCCCTAGAACATTTATAATTCAACCCTTTGTCACCCTTAATATAGGAAATAATGTCTCAAGGTAAAACCATCTTAACAACCTCCCTAACCTATAAAATATTTGATTTTGATTTCTTTTCTTCTCATTTAAAATAATTCTTATATACTCCAATAAAACAACCATGATTCCTCAATAAAAATCTCCATTAGTTGTTCTTTCTTTCTTGATCCAATGGTTAGAAAAATCTAAAGTGCACCTAAAAGGTTGTAAATAGGTACAAGCCATGATCTTGTGACCTAGATAATTGTATAGAAAATATTTCATGTATAAATTTTCTTCATTGTTTGCATACTAAACAAAGACCCTTGTATGCATAAAACATTAATCTAGTACATAAAAGAGATTAGAAATATTTATGATACAAACAAACATAAAAATACCCTTGAAGCTTGTGACCTAAGAGTTAAATTTCACATGGAATATATTTTCTCTTAACCTAATTGGTCCAAGAGAACCAAAGAAAACTAATAATCAACACCACCAAATATCTAACATTATTTAAGTTTTCAATTGTTTTTAGTTAGTTTAGTTTCTTTGCATTTGTAACTCTCCTTCAGGTTTTTTTGTTTATTGTGCAAAACTGGGGTCAAACAAATCCACCATTGTTCTTTATTTTTTTATCAATCAAGAAATGGAGAGATTTGACAAATGGTCTAGCTTGATGTAGGAAGAATCCATGAGTTTTCTAGTCAAGAAGAGAACTCTCAAATGCTCTAAGAAGTAAAACACCATGCTCTTGAAAAGAAATGTACCAAGAGAGAGGATGATGTGGCAAAGAGGAAAGAATAGGGGGATTAAAGATATAAAACAAAGTGGAGTTGAATAAAAAGAATAAGTGGGTTACTATTTTGATATTTAGGTCTACATAGAAACACTTGGCAACAAAAAGAAGGCTACCTAAGAAATAGAAATAGCAGATAGCCTTTCCATGATAGGGGAAAATAATTTAATTGTAGAAAAACAAATGTAAGAATATTTAGGAGTTAAGGAAGTGGAGTAGAGAATAGAGGAATGAAGGGGTAAATTTGGAGGCAATTCTGGTTAAGAAGTAAATGCAATACAAAAATTGGAGGAGATAGAAGGACCCATGTGGAGAAGGAAGATACAAAATTTAAGAACACAGCTATCATTCATTTGAAATTGTGAATGAATACCTATAGAGAAAATAAATAGAGATAAGAAATTTTGATTGTAAACATTTACAAATATTGTTATTGATAGTTTTTTCTTTAACCTAATCGTTATGAGTGTAAAATCATTTAATAGTTATGTTGTGAACATATAATAATTTGATGAAAGGTGAGTTTTTTTTTTTAAATCGAAACACACGTATGTAATAAACCCCTTTAGTACATTTGGCACTCCTCTTTGGAGTAGTATTTTTAAGGTTAAGATGATGACATGTATGTAATAATATCTTTTCTATTTGAAGCAAGCATTACATTTGGTTCCCCTATTTGGAGTAGTATTCTTAAGGTTAAGAATATCCTAAGGAAAGAAAGAAGGAATATTATTGGAGATGGTAAAAACTCCAGATTTTGGGAGAGTATTTGGGACAAATATTTAACCCCTTGCTAACCTTGACTACCTCAACTACATTAGGAGATGGCTCATAAGAAAAAATGGAGATTCTTTTAAAAAATTATGTTTCATGGAATGATGGAAGAGAAAGATGGA
>BSBK01010880.1:365000-372393 GCA_027943335.1 Chamaecyparis obtusa
GTACCTTATGTACTGATTCATATGCAATGATTCCCTGACTATGTTGCATCAACTGATTGATCTTCAACATGTTCTGGTTGATGCATCACTAAAACTTTATTTAGTGAACCTTGGATAGGGGAGTGACCCCTAACTTGCCTCTAAGATACAAGAATGCATCCTTAGGTAGTGGCTTGGTGAAGATATCTGCAATTTGTTCTTGTGTATGAATATATTCCAATCTGATTTCCTTGTCCTGCACCAATTCTCTGACAAAGTGATATTTAATTGCAATGTGCTTGGTTTTGGAATGCATTACTGGATTCTTTGAAATATTTATTGCACTTGTATTATCACAAAACATAACAACTGGTTCTTTGATCTCAACCTTCATGCCTTCCAAAAGCTGTTTAAACCATACAATATTAGAGCAGTTTACTGCTGCAGCAACATATTATGCTTCTATTGTGGATTGGGATGTGTAGTTTTCCTTTTTACTAGTCCAAGATACTAAACTCTTGCCAAGAAAGAATGGTCCACCACTTGTACTCTTTTTGTCATCAATGTTTCTTGCCCAATCAGCATCAATAAACACTTTTAAATCCAGATTACCTCCAAATTTATACCACAAGCCATAATCTTTAGTTCCCCTTAAATACCTCAAGATTCTTTTGATTACCATCATGTGATTTTCTCTGGGTTTAGCCGAGAATCTTGCCACTATACCAACTGCTAAAGCAATATCAGGCCTTGTGTGTACTACATACTATAATTTTCCAATCATTGATCTGCATAAGATCTGATCTACTTCTTTTGAATCATCATCTTTGGTAAGCTTCAGTCTAGTACACATGGGTGTACCAACTGGTTTTGAGTCTTCCATACCAAATTTCTTAAGTATTTCCCTGATATATTTAGACTGAGTAATGTAGATACCATTTTTGTTCTACTGAATCTAAAGTCCAACAAAAAATTTTATTTGACCAAACATAGACATTTCAAATTCTTTGTTCATATGCTCTGAAAATTCTTTGCACTGATCATCATTTCCTATAAACACAGTATCATCCACAAATATTTCTGCCAAAACAATTTTGTTATCTGATCCTTCTTTGATGTATAAATTACTCTTGTCATTAGCTCTTTTGAAATCAATCTGAGTAAAATAGTTATGTAATCTTTCATACCATACTCTAGGATCTTGTTTCAAACCATACAATGCTTTGTGTAATTTGCAGACCATATCCATTTTGTCTGGATCAATAAAACCTTCAGGTTGCTCAATGTAGACTTCTTCCTCAAGAATACCATTGAGAAATGTAGATTTTATATCCATCTGATATACCTTAAATCCTTTATGTGCTGCATATGCAATTAAAATCCTCACACCTTCTAATCTTGCAATAGGAGCAAAAGTCTCTCCATAATCTATTCCTTCTTCTTGAAAATATTCTTTACATGCCAATCTTGCTTTGTTTCTTGATACTTGACCATCTTCATTCAACTTATTTCTGAATACCCATTTTGTCCCAATTACATTTTTATCTTTAGGCCTAGGTACAAGAGACCATGTCTTATTTTTCTCTATTTTCTCTATTTCTTCATTCATAGCCTCAATCCAACTTTAATTATCCAATGCATCTTTGACATTTTTAGGTTCAAAATCAGCAAATAAACATGTACCTTTTAGTTTACTTCTTGTCATAGTACCATCTGATTTGTTTCCAATAATCTGATCTGGTTTATGATGCTTTCTGATGTACTTGGCCAATACAGGTTCCTTGCTTCCTGAATGAGTTACATTGTCATCTTCTTCATCTTCAGGTTCAGGTTGCTCGGGCTCGGTAGATACTTGCTCGGTAGCTTCAGACTGAGACTCGGTACTTTGTGACTTGGTCTGAAATTCTTCTTGTGACTCGGTTACTGTACTGGGCTCGGTAGATGTAGTTTCCTTATATGTGTCTGGCAATGTATCAGGTTCGATGTAAACAAATTTTCTGTAATCCTCTGGTTCCTTTTTGCTTTCTTCTTTAGTCTTTTCTGCAAACTCATCAATTCTCAATGTGCACTTTCTATGATTTTGTGAGTAGACAAATTTAGACATCTATATGCCTTACTTTTGCAAGAATATCCCAAAAATATTCCTTCATCACTTTTTTACATCAAATTTTCCTTTTCTAGATTCTTTTAAGATGTAACATTTACTACCAAATACTTTTAGGTAACTTACATTTGGTTTGTAGCCATACCATAGCTCATACGGAGTCTTGAATGTGTCTTTTCTTAGTTTTACTCGGTTCAAGGTATGAACTACAGTGTTGATAGCTTCCTTCCAGTATTTCATAGCAATGTTCTTTTCAATCATTAGAGTCCTTGCACAGTCCATGATAGATCTGTTCCTTCTTTCGGCTATTCCATTCTGCTTAGGAGTTCTCGGGGCTGATACCTGTCTTTTAATTCCTCTTCCAATGTAGAAATTATTGAATTCATGAGAGATGAATTCACCACCTCTGTCTGATCTCAAGCGTTTGATTCTTTTTCCTGTTTCCTTTTCTACTCTCGCTAAATACCATTTGAACTTCTCAAATGCTTCTGACTTTTCTCTTAAATACATAACAGTCATCATTCTAGAGTAATCATCAACAAAGAGAATAAAGAATTTTTCTCTGGTATAGCTCTCAATTCCAATAGGTCCACATAAATTAGTATGCACAATTTCCAAAATATCTTCAAACTGATAGTTTTTACTTTTAAAACTAGACTTTCCCATTTTACCAATTTGACAATTCTTGCATAGACGAACATCAGGTTTCTTCAAAGTAGGAATACCTCTTACTTTCTTGAATTTTCTTATTTTCATCATGTTGTCAAAACTTACATGACATAACCTTTTGTGCCATAACCAACTTTCTTCAATTTGAGAAATAAAAAATGAGTAATCACCAAGATCAAGATAAAATAGGTTACCTTTGGTTTGTTTGCCTGATCCTATCAGTTTTCCTTTGTCATCCAACAGTCTTGCTTTTCCATTCATGAATTCAACCTTGAATCCAATGTTAATTAGCTGTGCTACACTTAGAAGATTATGCTTTAGTCCTTCAACCCAATATGCATTATCACATATAAGTTCTTTTGTTAATAAAATTTGTCCCTTTCCTTTTATACAACAAGGTTCATTGTTTCCAAACCTTACATTACCACCATCAAAGTTTTCAAAGTGTTCAAACTTAGTCCTGTCACCAGTCATATGATGTGAACATCCACTGTCTATAATCCATGTATCATTCTTTCTTATATGAGAGATAAGTGCCATCTCATCTTCATCATTATCAGATTCATCTTTTACAGCAATGAAAACAATTTCTTCTTCACCATCATCCGAATCTTTAGCTAAAAACCATATTTTCTTACCTTTATCCTTGAATGATTTGAAATTCTTCTTGCCATTGTACTTGTAACTTTTCTTCTCATCTTTGTTTTTCTTGTTTGGACACCTAGCTGCAATATGACCAATTTCTTCACATGAAAAATAGATTAAGGGAGTTTTACCATTGTATTTCCTCTACCTGTTGAATACTTCTTTGCAAGTAATGCTTCAATAACTTCAAGATCGCTATCAGAACTTTCCTCTGATTCTTCTTCACTTTCTTATTGGGTTTTCTTCCCTTTCTTGAGTGAAAGTTTGGCCTCAAAAGATGATTCAATATTTTTAGAAGTTGGAACATAGTTGTCATAGTTATCCAGTTCAAAGGCTGTCAATTTTCCAACTAAGGCATCCAAAGTTATATTGTGATTTTCTTCACATCTTCTTTCTTGAATAGCAGAAACTCTTATTGCATAAATAGGAAGTAATGTTCTAAGAACCTTACTTATAATAGTTTCATCATCAATTTTTCCTCCAGAAGCTCTGATTGCACTAACACTTGTCTTGATCCTTTCAACATATTTTGCAATGTTTTCTTCTTCTCTCATTTTCATCTGATCAAACTGTCCTCTTAGGCTCTCTACTTTGGCTCTCTTCAAATTGTCATCACCACCATAGATTTTCTTCAGCTTGTTCCACATTTCATGAGCAGATGTGTAGTCTTTGATTTCATCAAATTCTTCATAGCTAAGAGTTGATGCAATGTCTATCATCATAGTGTTATGGTTCTTCTTCTTTGCAATGTCTTCAACATTTAATGTGCTAGTAGGAATTGTATATTCTTGATCAATATATTTGCATCCTGAATCACCAATGGAAGCCAGATGAAGTCTCATGAGACCTTGCCATGCTGAAAAGTTATTTCTGTTAAGCCTTGGAATTTCTCTTTTGTAAGACATCCTGATCTTTAGCTTAGGTCCTTGAAACCCTTCCTGCAAGCACCAAAAGCTCTGATACCAATTGTTGGAAACATAGATGCAGTAACTGAGAGGGGGGGTGAATCAGTTAACCACAAAAATATTACCACTGATCCCTTAAATATCTTAACAAATTATTTACTGTGCCACTCAGTAAATATACAGAGAAATGCTAAAACTTGATCCTTGAAGTTTGTAAAAATTAAACTGTTCTTAAGCATTCATCACTGATTAACTTACATGAATAAAGAAAATAACATAAACACAAGAGAGACCAGATTTACCGTGGAAACCTAATATGGGAAAAAACCACAAATGTAACTAGTTACTATTTTTCACTCTTCTGAAGTGATGCCCGGTTAGAAGCCAACCCGGTAAAAGGTTACAAAACACACTATTAGGTGTGACCTTGTTGGAGGATTTAATCACCCTGCTAGGAGTGGCCTTGTAAGAGGTCTTGAAACAATTCAATAGAATTGTCACCTTGTTAGAGGATTTACAAAATGGTTGTTAAACCAACTCAGTTAAGAGATTTTGATATCACTGCTACAATTGTGATAGAGTAACAATGAAATGACCTGCAACTGAATTGCTGAATATAGATCTCTGTTCTGCTTCACTAGATCCTTACTGATCAAATAAATTTTTGCTACTCCTTAAGGATATCTAACCATCCTTCAAAATTCACACATACCTTTCTTCAAAATGATTTCTGCATGCTGTATATTCTTTTATTCACCACTTGACCTTGTATATATATATGCCATTTTAATTAACATTTAGATTGTCAAGTCGGCACTAATAATTATTATAACAGTCAGCTTGGATAAACAAACTGTAACAACAAAATCCTTTGAAGGGCCGACCTTGCTCGGTAAACATGAATCCTAAAAAGATTTCCTTCGGTGACCGAGTGAACTCGATAACCACAGTGAATTATGCAACATCCTTCAGAGACCAAGAGAGCTTGGTAACCACTAATTTTCCTTCCATAATCGAGGAGGCTCGGTTAACACTGTTTCCCTATCATGTTTCTTTTTGACACCTGAGAGATCTCGGTAGACACTAAAAACTGCCTAGCTAACCAACTAAGCTCGGTAGACATTGAGAACTGCTTAGTTGACCGACTAAACTCGGTAGACACTGAGAATGATAATTGATATGACATTTGTGTGACATCAAAGACAACACATAGCTAATCCAACAATGTCCTTCAGACAATTGTATCCAACAATATATATATATATATATATATATATATATATATATATATATATATATATATATATATATATATATATATATATATATATATATATATATATATGACATGTATACATGTCATACATACATGTACATATGTACATGTCATATTATATATGTACATGTGTATATATATGCATGTACACATGTATTTGTACATGTACCTGTACATGTGTGTGTACATATGTACAGCACACATTTATTTACATTTAAATGTAATTTATGTAATTGATTTTACCTTGAAATAATGTAATGAAATGTCCATACATTAATTTTATTTTCAATTAAATTTAGAAAACGTACATATATGTAGACTTCATTTGATAGTAAATAAAATCTTTCAAGTATACATATTCTAGATCTATCAGACATCTTATTGCACATCACACATGATAGACGTACCGATTCTCCCTACAGAACTATTTGTACACACTAATAGAGAAATTGAATGGTTGCAAGAATCCATAAATAATCCTTCTAGCTCTAGTGTCTATAAGAGCACATGTCAATTCATCCTTACTAGTGTGATTAGCATTAGGGATGACATTCATGATACCACTCCCTATGCCCCAGATGTTATAGAGGTCATACTTAAGAGGAAGAGACAAGAGGTTGGTTCTAGTCTTTCTCTTAAGGAGGTACAAGATTTAGTGCCTAAAGTGACCTTGAAAATGGAATCTTTCCATCTTATGCAAATTTAAATTATGTGAAGGGGTATCAAGTTACCAAGTGTCAGGATCCTGCTATATCAACATTGATATACCCACGATTTCTAGCTGCCCATGGTCATTATTTGAATAATAACCAAATTCCATTATACTTTTCACAACAAATTTTTGCAGAGGTTCATTTAGGGAGGATTATTAATTACATTGATTTTCCAGCACATCTAGGACAGGGGCGTGGCAAACTTTCTAATAGAGATGCTTTTCATTGAGCTGATCGACAAAGGCTAGTACACAAGGCCATTGTTGGTTAGAGGGCACTTGCTATAGATCCTTCATTGGGTCCTATTGTAGATGATGTTATTCATACAGGACCTAATGGAGGAGCTATAGTAGGTGCCCTCTGACCAACAATGGCCCTATGTACTAGCCTTTGTCGATCAGCTTGATGAAAAGCATCTCTATCAGCAAGTTTGCCATGCCCCTGTCCTAGATGTGCATGTGTAGTGGACAAGTGAGTTTTTAATTTATTTTCTATGTGTAGACACTTTATAACATATTTTCTTTTACAATATTTTAAATCAAACTTAAGATATGTGTACAATGTTTATATATTAATTTATATATCTCTTTCTTTGTAGGGATTTGCACATCCTTCACAGCATGATAGTCACTCTAGGTCTGACAGCTTAGTGAGGAGTTGTTATGATGATTCCTAAGCACTTTCATATTTGATCTAGACATATTTCATATTACATATATATTCACATGTGTTTGATGAACTATATTTCATTTCTAGACTCTACAGGACCGATTGATGTGTTTGATGTTATATTTCATTTCTAGACCCTTTTGATAGAATGTTTGACACATGATTGATCCATATGTTTCATATTTACAGTACTTGATCTACACATGATTGATTTTTCATGCAATATATATATATATACATATACATATACATATACATATACATATACATATACATATACATATACATATACATATACATATACATATATACATATATATATACATATACATATACATATACATATACATATATACATATATATATATATATGTATTTAGAATATATATATATATAACATATATATACAGATATATATACATTATATATATAT
>BSBK01010881.1:0-134687 GCA_027943335.1 Chamaecyparis obtusa
GGTATTTCATCAATTAAACCTTATTTTATTCATATATATGAATTTGATAACGTTTCTAAATAAACCTTGGGTATTATCACTTTACTTGTTACTTTACCCCAAGCCTTCCCACGCTTTCCCACTCCCTCTATCTCTCCCACTGACCTCCCCCCTCCCTCCCTCTCTCTCACCCCCTTATCCTCTATCTCTCTCCCCGTCCCTCCCACTCCCCCCTCTCTTCTTCCCTCCCTCTCTCTTCTTCCTTCCCTCTCCCGATATCACTTTCCCTCCCATTCCACTTTCCCCTCCACCTCCCTCTCCCTCTCCCTCTCACTTCCCCACCCCTTCCCACTCCCTCTCCCACCTCCCTATCACTCCCCCTCCCCCTCCCTCTCCCACTTTCCCTCCCCTTCTCTCTCACTCCCCCTCCCTCATCCCCCCTCTCTTCTCCCCTCCCTCTCCCACTCACTCTCACTCTCTGTCCCCCCTCCTTCTCACTCCCCCTCCCACTCCCTTCCTCTCTCTCTCACCCCCTCATCCTCCCTCTAAATCCCCCTCCCCCTCCCTCTCCCCCTCCCTCTCTCCCCCCTCCCCCTCTGACTCCCCCTCCCTCTATCTATCCCTCCCTCTCTCCCTCCCACTCACACTTCCTCCCTCTCTCTCTCTCTCTCCCCTTCATCCTCCCTCTCTACTTCTATCCCTCTGATTCCCCCTCTCTTCTTTTGTCCCCATCCATCTCCCCCTCTCCCTCCCTCTCCCTCTAACTCCCCCTCCCTCTCCCTCCCTTCCCCCCCTCCTTACCTCTTCCTCCATCTCTCTCTCTCCCCCTCATCCTCCCTCTCTACTTCTATCCCCCTGATTCCCCCTCTCTTCTTTTGTCCCCACCCTCTCCCTCTCCCCATCCCTCTCCCTCCCTCCCCCTCCCTCCCTCCCTCCCCCTCCTTCCCTCTCTCTCACCCCCTCATCCTCCCTCTCTCACACCCTCCCTCCCACTCCCCCCTCTCTTCTTCCCTCCCTCTCTCTTCTTCCCTCTCACTTCCCCACCCCTTCCCACTCCCTCTCACTCCCCCTCCCCCTCCCCCTCCTACTTTCCCTCCCCCCTCTCTCTCTCACTCCCCCTCCCTCATCCCCCCTCTTATTTCTCCTTCCCACTCTCCCTCTCTTCTCCCCTCCCCTCCTTCTCCCACTCCCTCTCACTCCCCCTCCCACACCCTCCATCTCTCTCTCTCTCTCTCTCTCTCTCTCTCTCTCTCTCTCTCCTCTCTCTCTCTCTCTCTCTCACCCCCTCATCCTCCCTCTGACTCCCCCTTCCCCTCCCTCCCCCTCTCTCCTCTCCCCCATCCCCCTCTCCTCTCCCTCTCCCTCTCCCTCTCCCTCTCACCCCCCTCCCACTCCCTCCCTCCCCCATCCCCACTCCCACTCCCCACCCCTCCCTCTCCCTCCTCCTTCTCCTCCCTCCTCCCTCCCCCTCCCCCCTCCCTCCATGCTCCCTCCAACTCCCTTCCCCTTCCCCTCCCCCTCTCTCATCCCCCCTCTTTTATTCCCTTCCTCCCCCTCTCCCTCTCTTCTCACCTACCCCCTCCCCCTCGCTCTCACTCCCCCTCCCATACCCTCCCTCTCTCGCTCACACCCTCATCCTCCCCCTCCCCCATCCCCACTCTCACTTCCAGTCCCTCTCCCCTTCTCCTTCCCCCTCTCCCTCCCTCCTCCCTCTCCCTCTCCCTCCCTCTCCCTTCCCCTTACTTCCCACTCCCACCTCCTCCCTCTCCCTCCTCCCTCTCTCCCTCACTCCCTCCCTCCCTCTCCCTCCCACTGACACTGACACTCCCCCTCCCTCTCTCTCTCTCTCTCTCTCTCTCCTCCCTCCCACTCCCTTCCCCTTACTTTCCCTCCCCCTCCACCTCCCCTTGTTCCTTTCCCCTTCCCCCCTGTTCCCTCTCACTCTCCCTCCCTCCTCCCCCTCTTCCTCTCCCACTCTCCCTCCCCCTCATTCTCCACTCCCACTTTCTCTCCCTGCTCCCTCCCACTCCCTTCCCCTTACTTCCCCTCCCCCATCCCCCCTGCTTCCCCTCTCTCCTCCCTCCTCCTCTCCCCCTCTCACTCCCCCTCCCTCTCACTCTCCTTCCCACTCTCCCTCCCTCACCCACCCCCTCCCCTCCCACTCCCCCTTCCACTCTCTCTGTCTCTCTCTGTCTCTGTCTCTCTCTCTCTCACACACACACACACAATAAGTACCTCAAATCCAAATGAATGTCAAAGTTAAAACAAATAAGTACATATAAAAGACTAAAATCTAATTTTCACACACTTCACATAAACAATAAGTGGATGCCAAGATGGAATACACTAAACAAAGTGAACTCCAAAGTTTAAATAAATAAATAAATTCCAAACTTATTTTAAATACTCACACACTCATTTTGAATACATACAAAAAAGGAAATAAAGGTAAATTCAATTTTAAACATACAAAAAAGGAAATAAATGCTAAAGTTTAAGGCCAAACACCAATATATAAAATTGGAGGAATTACGACGTCATAAAAAGGAAATGAAAAAATAGACAAAGATAGAAAAGCATGCAGTGTGTAGAATCGGACCAATGCAAACCGTAAACACAAAAATAAGGAAATATAAACAACTAAATAGAATGGTCAAATATAAACTACAAAAATCTATACATAACGATGACAAGAAAATCTAAAATTGAATACAAATGGAATGCCAAAAGATTAGGAACGTTCTCAAAATGCAAAAGATAAGAAAATCTAAAATCAAATACAAATGGAATGCCAAAAGATTAGGAATGTTCTCAGAATCCCTCCCACTCTCCCTCTCTTCTCCCCTCCCCCTCCCTCCCCCTCTCCCTCTCTCCTCTACCCCCTCCCCCTCTCCCTCTCCCTCTCCCACTCCCTCCCTCTCTCACACTCCCTCACTCCCCCACCCCCACTCCCACTGCCTCTCCCTCCCCCTCTCCCTCTCCCTCTCCCTCCCTCTTCCTTCCCCTTACTTCCCCACCCCCACACCCTCCCTCTCCCCCTCCTTCCTCCCTCCCTCCCTCCCCCTATCTCTCTCCTCCCTCCCACTCCCTTCCCGTTACTTCCCCTCCCTCTCCCTCTCCCTCCTCCCTCCCCCCCTCTCGCACTCCCTTGCTCCCTCCCACTCCCTTCCCCTTACTTCCCCTCCCCCTTCCCCTTGCTCCCTCTCTCTTCTCCCTCTCTCATCTCCCCCTCTCTCTGCCTCCTCCCTCCCCCCCTCGCACTCCCTCCCCCTCCCCCTCATGCTGCTCCCCCTCCGTCTCCCGCTGCTCCTCCTCCCCCTGCCCCTTGTTCCCTCTCACTCACCCTCCCTCCTCCCCCTCTTCCTCTCCCCCTCCCTCTCCCCCTCTTACTCTCCCTCCCTCTCACTCCCCTCCTCCCTCTTCCTCTCCCTCTCACTCCCCCTCCCACTCCCTCCCTCTCTCTCACCTCCTCCTCCTCCCTCCCACTCCCTTCTCTTCTTCCCTCCCCCTCCCCCTCTCACTCTCCTTCCCACTCTCCCTCCCCCTCCTCCTCTCCCTCTCACTCCCACTCCCACTCTCCCTCACTTCCCCTCTCACTCCCACTCTCCCTCCCACTCCCTCCGTCCCTCTCTCCCCCTTCTACTCTCTCTCTCTCTCTCACACACACACACACACACACACACACACTCTAAGTACCTCAAATCCAAATGAATGTCAAAGTTAAATCAAATAAGTACATATAAAAGACTAAAATCTAATTTCACACACTTCACATAAATAGTAAGTGGATGCCAAGGTGAAATACACTAAACAAAGTAAACTCCAAAGTTTAAATAAATAAATAAATTCCAAACTTATTTTAAATACTCACACACTAATTTTGAATACATACAAAAAAAGAAAATAAAAGTAAATTCAATTTTAAACATAAAAAAAAGAAATAAATGCTAAAGTTTAAAGTCAAACACCAATATATAAAATTGGAGGAATTACAACATCATAAAAAGGAAATGAAAAAATAGACAAAGACAGAAAAGCATGCAGTGTGTAGAATCAGACCAATGCAAACCGCAAACCTTTGAACATGCAAACCTTTGAAAGGCAAACCGCAAACACAAAAGCAAGGAAATATAAACACAAAAATAAGGAAATATAAACAACTAAATGGAACAGTCAAATATAAAATACAAAATCTGTACATAAAGATTAATAAGAATAGCATTAAATACAAAATCTGTACATATTAATAAGAATAGCATTAAAAAACAAATGCCCAAATGATGAGGAACGTTCTCAGAATGCAAAAGACAAGAAAATCTAAAATTGAATACAATGGAATGCCAAAAGATAGGAAAATCTAAAATCGAATACAAATTGAATGCCAAAAGACAAGAAATTCTAAAATCGAATACCAATAGAATCCTTCAGGCTCTTCCTCAGTCTTTTCCAGAGGCTTTCTACAGTGAATTTGTTATGAAAAATTCACTAGGTATATAATTTCATCAAGGTATACCAGTCGCCCCCAGCATAACTAGATCTCTCAAAATTCATTCTCATCATGCTTGGATAGAATCCAAACAGTCAATTTAGCAGTGAATTTGTTATGAAAAATTATCAGGGAAAATACCCAACATATAAGAGTCTCCAAGGTACCTGAAATATTGTGGGTGGCTTCACAATGAGCTGTGACACTGTTTCTTGGATTCTCCATCGCGTTTCAGACTCGCCAATCTGTGAAACAATCTTGTTTCTGGTAAATCAAATAATCAAGAATCCTTCAAACTATATCAAGAATCCCAAATTAGAATTTGAAGATCAAATTAGAATTTGGGTAATTTCTTTTACTCCACTGTAATATTAAAATCAACCGAAGTCCCATCCCATTAAATCAAACTATATCAAGAATCCTTCAAACTATATCAAGAATCCCAAATTAAAATTTGAAGATCAAATTAGAATTTGGGTAATTTCTTTTACTCCACTGTAATATTAAAATCAACTGAAGTCCCATCCCATTAAATCAAACTATATCAAGAATCCTTCAAACTATATCAAGAATCCCAAATTAGAATTTGAAGATCAAATTAGAATTTGGGTAATTTCTTTTACTCCACTGTAATATTAAAAAAAAACAAGAAAAGGGAAAAAACAAGAAAAACAAAGGACTGTGTAACGATAATATAGACACTCAAATAAACACCTAAATAAACACCCATGTGGACGAGTTGTCTGAGATGGTTAAAAAATAAAAAGCCACATTAAAAACTAATCAAAATGAAACTAAATTGAGAAATTAATCTTACTAAAACTAATGAAATACCAAGAATCTGAGCCTAACATACAGATTCTTGTGAAGTATGTCTAACATACAGATTGCCAATTTCAACACAGTAGGTAAGGGAATCTCGAGGGCATAATGGGGAGCGTGTGATGCTTGGATTCTGAGGTACAGTTGAGTCATTTCTAGAAGGATTTTCCCAACTTGTGAGAAACATGTTTGCAAACTCAGAGTATGCATCTGCAATTCTGTGGTCAAATGTGCAGCCAACAACAATGCCTCCACAGCTAAACTCTATCACCTGCAGATACCAAATTTTTTTAAAGTTTCATTTGTAATACAAAAAACAAAACAAGTGGTAAGAAGTATGTGCTCTATAAAATCTTTACCTGAATAGCAAAAATAGGAACTCCATCTTCTTGAAAGGGCTTTGAAAGTAAAGGATCTACAACATAAATTCAAGTGAGAAAGAGGAGCTCGGGTCAAGAGAACTCCTTCTAAATGATCATATCAGCCGAACTCACAGCTTTCATGCACTGATAGAGTGGCATGAAACAAGAAAAATAGTACAGAGAAAAATAGTATATCAACAGCCCATAAATAGATTTCATGAAACAATAAAAAAAACCAAAAAAACCACAAAAACAAAAAGCAAGACCGTTAGCATTTAAAACAAAAAAACAAGACCCTTCCAACACTTCACCATAAAGTTTGACTTTTAATTTTTGAATGCACAATAAAATAGAGTACATGCTTAATACAATTATAGATTTTATATTTTTTCCCTCAAAGATTGAAAAATGAGCAAAGTAATATTTTCAGTGTCATTTTTCTTTTCTTACAATTAAATTTTTATTCTATTTGAATGGGAAAGTCATGGACCATGAAGAAAGGATTATTGACTTGCAAAACAATGGACTTGCATTGACATTATCTACCATAACCCAAAATGATAGAAAACATATTTGTAATGTTTTTTTAAATTTTTTTTCTGATTTATATAAGAACGAAGTTTTAGTTTTAAAGGTTCCATAAAAATAGTTGAGAATGAAGAGTGGGCTTTTATAACAAAGAAATGAGTGAGACAAATTTCAAGATAACTCCTCCCTGCATGCTATCATTTAGGCATGAAACACACATCTTCCAATAAAGACAGATCTCGCGACAATCAAAAGGCGCACACAGAGGAAAATGGGAAAAAGAGCTGCAGCAAGACAACTTTTTTGAAATGCTCTTAGAGTCTAACAGTCTTCAGATTTTACCATTTAAATTCAGGGTAATTTGTTCTATCTTTTTGCTCTCTCAACTATTTGTCTAGTAGCAGTTTATAGAATTGTAATGGTTGTTCAATGTCTTTATTTTTGCCTTTGCGAGACTAGTTTGAGCTTACTAGGAATAATAATCGTATTAAGAATTGTTTATATTATAGGGGTAGTCGAATGTCTCTATGAATGGGAAATATCTATTTTCCTCAAGATCTATATAACATAATTTTTATTTAGTTGTCTGAAATGAAACAAAGTCATGATTCTTTCATTGCTCTTTTATGTGTGTTTATTTTTCTTGAACATGGACAGGAACTCAACATGCTAGATATTGTTTGATCATTTTGAGGTTGTATTTGCATAACTTGGTGATTTAAGTTTTGAAATTACTAATGTTTTGGGATTCGTTGCTAGAATTTTGAGCAATTCTATCCAACATCCCATATGCAACTTTGGTGTATCCATCTTTTGCAGACTTCAAGCATTAAATTTTGTCAAATATTTCATATGTTGCTCTTATATTTGAACATTCCTTCGGAGTATTCATGCACATCATACTTTCATGATGTCTCCACAATATCCTTTTGGGGCATTCTGTCCAATAGTTCATGGCTCAAGTCTTCACTTCCACATTTTGCATCTATGTCTATCAGGACATTTTGTCGAATCATTGTTGTGAACTCCTTGTATCCATATTCAAGGCATTTCCTTTTAACAATTATGACTTTAAGGGTATTATTACTAAGGGTTTTTTGAAGGTTTCCATGCCATGTTTGGGCTTTCATTTTTTTAATATTGTAATTGTAGTTTCAACTGATCAATCTTATGCATATCCTACATTTCTCAAACTACCAATGTGCACTCAAACCCTAATTCCCATTCTCTTAAACTCGCAACTTTCAAGCCCAAAGAATAATTATCTACAAAGCTCCTCTCGTAGCCACCAGAGCAATTTCAAAATGTATGCTAGTTAAATTTTGTTGATTTCGGCTTTGGGGAAATACCTTTAAAAATTAGTTACTATGTTATCTTAGAGAAAGATTGGTTCCATTTTGGTTTATAAGAGCAATCTAGTTTTAGATCTGTCTTTCTAATGTTTCTTCACAACATAGTGCAATTAGCTTTCTTATAAGATGCAATTCCTAGTCTAGATTTTAGTTTTTTTTAATAATGCACTAAGAAATTAAGATAGTCACTTACTTGAAGAATTGATGAGTAGATGTATTCCTGTGATCTCTTCCAAGATGGGATAATAGTTGTGAGAATGTTTACTTTCCTAAACAAGAAAAATTGCAATGGAGTTTTAGTAGGTCAATACCCTTTGTAACCAATCTTCTTGCAAATACATAATATGATTGTGCTCATATTGTAACCAATATAGGATATAGTGTTGAGATGGCTTATGTTAACCCTCCCATTTCTAAACATTATGAGTTGAAGATTGTCAACACAAAAGTTATAGTGCCTACTCTTCCAATGTAGCAGCACATCCTTCCTTTGTCAAATCCGGACCTTAAAAAATCCTCATTAGAAAACTAATCTTAACGAAGCTAAATTAACAAATTAATCTTAACTAAAACTAAATTAAATACCAAAAATCTGAGCTATTCTTCACTGAAGGGCCTTCTATTTATTCTTTGATCTAGCTGATTAAACCACCTAAGCCTATAGCTCTTTTCTCCAAACACATAAAAAAGAATCCCTAAGAAGCTAGAAAATATAAACAACAGACTTGATCTCCTGATGCAGAGTGGTCAGCAAGAAACTTGGTCCTAAGGCCCAACCCAATTTCAAGACACCAAATTGGTTCAATCACTCATTTAGGTTTTAATCCCAATATGGAAAGGTGTAAACTCTGCAATAACATGGATTAGAAGGTTTCATTGTACCCTCAACAACTTAGACACTCAAACAAACTTGATTCAAAATGAGCTCTTAGGGACAAGTTCCCTGTTTTTCCATCCAATAAGACTCTCACTATTTTAGGCAATGACAGACCATTCAGAAGTCATGATCATCTTTAACATCATTAAAATAAACAATTTCAACCATTGGTTGATCACCCAAAAGCTTGGAACTTAGAAATCCTTAATGCACCTAGGAACTCAATTAGGTCTCCTAAACCTGCTTTACCCCAATAACTTTGCAATTTAACAAATGACCAAATGAACTTATATGTTTTCTAGACACCCTTTTTGGTGTTCTAAATGACCTCCAAAACTCAGACCCTGATCTCACTCCTGCACCTCAGTTTCTTCATAAAGTCCTGCAGACCTAATGCATGCCTTAGGTGTGGGTTTCTTAACAAAGTCACTGATAATGGGTTCATGAAACCAAGGTTAGAGTTTTAGGATATTCAACTCACTCTAGGCATTCAAGAAAAATAGATTTTGTGCTCCAACATCCATCGCTATGCTCTGATTTTTCAATATGCATCTAATTCCTAGTCAAAAACAAAGAAGTCTTTGATCTAGGGCTTGCTCCCAAAATTCACAGACTTAACACCCTGTTCCAAAGCTTTTGAAATATGAAAATATACATGTCTAACCTTCATCCTACCAAAAACAAAGAATTTTCAATGGATAAAACTCAAGTTACGGCCATGTACACAGTCAATACCCTGAAAATGAGGGTTTCACACAGCAGTTTTAGAAAAAAATGCTATAACTTTGATTTAAAACAACTTAAATTTACCAAACCAACTCTCAAGGCATCTGATGGAATTGCTCCAACTTTCAGAGGGTTTTATTGACTCCTCCCAATCCGTACAGTCGTACTGTAGCAAGAAAATACACTGAAATGGCTCTGAAAACAGTCTTTCTTTATTGATTTCGAAAGAAAACTTCATAAAAATGTCTTCTCTGTGTTTCTTCAATCACTGGAGGCCTCAAATAGGCTCTACAGATGTTGGTTTAACCATCTAGTGGTTATAACCAGTTTAACCAATCCCAAAACAAAAAAATCTGCTTAGCAACTTTTTAAAGTTGCATTACAACTTTTGAACAAAATCTGCCGATAAGGAAATAAGTGTGATTTGTGACTTTATGGACCTTATGACATTTGTTTGAGACTTCCAAAAACAACCTAAAGGTACCTAGGAAAACATTTATTCAAACCAAAAATGCACCCATGGACCAAATAATACCCATGATTTTATAGTTCACCAAGGGGTCTTAGTCCATACAAATGGATGGGTTAAAAGGAGATTTTAATCAATCCTGTAACCATTATTTAAAACAAAAGAACTTAAACATTATGCAAAATGAAACATCTTAATACATTTTAAAACCATTAGTCTATCAATCATTGTCCATCACAAGGTGACATGATGAAACTCTAGTGCTTGTTCCAACTTATAGGATTGAATGAATCCTTCTTCACACCTTTATCAGGGTCTTTGGTCTGCATCAGTGATGCCCCTGCATCAAACACCCCACCTTGAAAAAGACTCTTGTCCCAAGAGTTGAAAGCAATTGTCCTTTGACAACCCATTCTTCTAGAGGGCATTCTTCTAGTCTTCATCTTCAAGCCCTGATCCTGCATATAAGAACACCTTACAAGACATTTATTAGAATCAAAATGACATGGAGATTGGTTGCCCTTCAAGACAACATCCTTGTTGACTGTCTTAGGACAAACATTTATGTTTTCTGTCAGAGGTGTGCCATGCTGCTATTGTATTAGAGGTCTTGGACAGTGTACTGCAGTCTTCAACTTCACATCTTGAATCTGCACATTGGGAACACCTGCAACACATTCCTTAGATGCAAAAACTTGAGTATGATGATCACCCTTAAAGATAACATGATTGGGTACTGTCTTAGGACAGTCCACTTGCAATGGTGAAGAGGATTGCTGTGGCTGAGGTGTAGTACTTGTTTGACACTGTCTTATGACCTGGTGTACTTGCTTATGGATCTCCAACTCCATTGGACACCAAACCATACCAATTGTCACCCCCTTTCTCTGTCATTGTTCCATCTATTACTGCTGCCTGTTTATAAGCAAAACTCTGCACTGTACTTGGAATGTCTTCCTTCTTCACAAACAAACAAGAAGGTTTTAGTGGAAAGTTAACCACTTCATGACCTCTATACTTCTGATCTTGCAATGCAACATATTCTTTGTTGCCAAAACAAATGATCTTTTCTTCACTCTGATTAGGCAAAGGTGTTAGTTTGAATTTCATTCCATCCTTATGCACAAGATAAACATTTGATGCCCCAAAGTGAATGGTGTTCCTTGAGGCTTGCCATGGCCTACCAAGGATAATATGACTGCATGTCATTGGAATAATATCACACACAACTTGATCTTTGTATGGTCCTATGGAAAAATCTACCACTGCTTGTTCTCTCACAATGATGTTTTCAGCATTACTGACCCAAGATGCTTTATAGGGTCTATCTATAGGGTATTTTTTAGAACCTAGCTTATTAACCATTTCATATGATACCAAATTGTCAAAAGAACCTGAATCAATAATCAATTTGCATACCTTGCCATGACTAAGGCAGTTTGTTCTGAACAATGATGGTTTGATCTGCTTGTGCTGCTGCTGTCCTCTTCTAAACATCATAAATTCTCCTTCCACAATTGGACCTGCTGTATGAACTTTCCTTTCTTCATGCTCTTCATTGTTTTCTTGGACCAAATGTACCCTTTTATCCTTCATCTTCTCAGGACATTGATAAGATTGATGCCCTACCTTTCCACAAGTAAAACATGTACCATTAAAGATACTAGGACCTCTTCCTCCTGTCCTTCCTCCTCTAAAATTTCCTCTTGTCTCAGTCACCACTTCTTTACCTTTTTCTTTATCCTGATTTGCTGCAACCTCAAGTTGTCCTCTACCACCTCTTCCTCTCATGGCACCTCCTCCTCTCTGATTACCCTGCCTATCAATCTTCCTCTTTAACTTCTCCTCTGCTCTAACAGCAAGTTGAAAACATTCACCAATGGTTCTTGGTACATTTAAACCAATTTCATCTTGGATACTGTATTTCAGTCCATTGAAGTACCTAGCAACCTTTTCATCTTCATCTTCCACTCCTCCCCTTATGCTCAGGGTGTGAAATTGCTCGGTGTAAGTCATCACATCCATATCTTTTTGTTTCAAGTTGTTTCTCTTCATCTTTATCTATATGGCTAAATCTGAGGGCAGAAATTGACTCCTAATCATTGTCTTCATTCTGTCCCAATCAGCAATCTTGTTCAAACCTCTTTCCTCTCGATCTCTTTGAACACTAGTCCACCATGTCAATGCTGTACCTCTCAACCTTGCTTTGGCAATTTTCACCTTCTTATCAGGTTCAACATCCTCAAGATCAAAATGGTTTTCAAGGGCTTCAATCCACCCTAGCACTTCTTCACTATCCATCCTTCCTTGGTAAAGTGGCAAATCTATATGATTCTTTATCCCACTACCTTGCACTGCTTTGATTATCTTCACAAACCTTCTTTCTTCAAGGTCATCGGCTACCTCATGCTCTTGACTAGAGTTACCCACTTCTTCTTCTTCATGATTCCTTTGCTCCATCTCTTGTTTTTACTTTTCTAATGTCTCTATCCTTGCAATAAATTGCAATCTTTCCCTTCTCATTTGCCTTTCTTCCCTCTCTTTGGAAGCTTCAAGTTCTCTCTTCTCCCTTCTTTCCCTTTCAAGCTTTTGTTTCAACTCCTCCATCTCCCTAGCCATTTGTCCCTTAGGAGGCATTTTGTCAACTAGTTATGCACCCTACTCAAAAGACCTACTAACTGATGCTCTGATACCACTTGATGCAGAGTGGTCAGCCAGAAACTTGGTCCTAAGGCCCAACCCAATTTCAAGACACCAAATTGGTTCAATCACTCATTTAGGTTTTAATCCCAATATGGAAAGGTGTAAACTCTGCAATAACATGGATTAGAAGGTTTCATTGTACCCTCAACAACTTAGACACTCAAACAAACTTGATTCAAAATGAGCTCTTAGGGACAAGTTCCCTGTTTTTCCATCCAATAAGACTCTCACTGTTTTAGGCAATGACAGACCATTCAGAAGTCATGATCATCTTTAACATCATTAAAATAAACAATTTCAACCATTGGTTGATCACCCAAAAGCTTGGAACTTAGAAATCCTTAATGCACCTAGGAACTCAATTAGGTCTCCTAAACCTGCTTTACCCCAATAACTTTGCAATTTAACAAATGACCAAATGAACTTATATGTTTTATAGACACCCTTTTTGGTGTTCTAAATGACCTCCAAAACTCAGACCCTGATCTCACTCCTGCACCTCAGTTTCTTCATAAAGTCCTGCAGACCTAATGCATGCCTTAGGTGTGGGTTTCTTAACAAAGTCACTGATAATGGGTTCATGAAACCAAGGTTAGAGTTTTAGGATATTCAACTCACTCTAGGCATTCAAGAAAAATAGATTTTGTGCTCCAACATCCATCGCTATGCTCTGATTTTTCAATATGCATCTAATTCCTAGTCAAAAACAAAGAAGTCTTTGATCTAGGGCTTGCTCCCAAAATTCACAGACTTAACACCCTGTTCCAAAGCTTTTGAAATATGCAAATATACATGTCTAACCTTCATCCTACCAAAAACAAAGAATTTTCAATGGATAAAACTCAAGTTACGGCCATGTACACAGTCAATACCCTGAAAATGAGGGTTTCACACAGCAGTTTTAGAAAAAAATGCTATAACTTTGATTTAAAACAACTTAAATTTACCAAACCAACTCTCAAGGCATCTGATGGAATTGCTCCAACTTTCAGAGGGTTTTATTGACTCCTCCCAATCCGTACAGCCGTACTGTAGCAAGAAAATACACTGAAATGGCTCTGAAAACAGTCTTTCTTTATTGATTTCGAAAGCAAACTTCATAAAAATGTCTTCTCTGTGTTTCTTCGATCACTGGAGGCCTCAAATAGGCTCTGCAGATGTTGGTTTAACCATCTAGTGGTTATAACCAGTTTAACCAATCCCAAAACAAAAAAATCTGCTTAGCAACTTTTTAAAGTTGCATTACAACTTTTGAACAAAATTTGCCGATAAGGAAATAAGTGTGATTTGTGACTTTATGGACCTTATGACATTTGTTTGATACTTCCAAAAACAACCTAAAGGTACCTAGGAAAACATTTATTCAAACCAAAAATGCACCCATGGACCAAATAATACCCATGATTTATAGTTCACCAAGGGGTCTTAGTCCATACAAATGGATGGGTTAAAAGGAGATTTTAATCAATCCTGTAACCATTATTTAAAACAAAAGAACTTAAACATTATGCAAAATGAAACATCTTAATACATTTTAAAACCATTAGTCTATCAATCATTGTCCATCACAAGGTGACATGATGAAACTCTAGTGCTTGTTCCAACTGATAGGATTGAATGAATCCTTCTTCACACCTTTATCAGGGTCTTTGGTCTGCATCAGTGATGCCCCTGCATCATCTCCCTTGAAGTTTTTCTGCAATTATGTGTCACCAATTCCTTTTGCTTAGCATCAGGATCAATCCATTAGGGAATCTTAGGGTTATAATCTATGTGACAATGTGAACTTCCAAGTTGAATAAGTTTCTTGTTTGATCAATTCAGTCCCTAACAACCGTATCGCATGCTACATGAAAATTATTGCACATAGGGGATGTAAATGACCATATCAACCAAACTCACAGCTTTCATGCACTTCAATTGGGGAGAAAAGAAGTACTGAGAAAAATTGTAAATCAATGGCCCGCAAATAGGTTTGATGAAACAAGAAACCAAAAAAATAAAAAGCAAGACCATTAGCATTTAAAATAAAAAGAAAGACCCTTCGAACACTTTCACCACAAGGTTTGACTTTTTATGTAAACCATTTAATATTATCGCCTACATTGTTTCTACCCATGCCAAATGGAAGACTAGGACATAACGATAAGGGGATTTTGTAGTTATAACTTCCCAAGTTAATGTGGATGCATATAAAAGGTATATATGAGGATTCAAATTATGATTAAGAGGAAGAGGAAGAATCATAAATAAGGCATGCCAAAACCTTGATAAAATACCTCAAGAAAATGATAATAGCAATGCCACAATAAGTGAAATATCAGATAAAACATGTATGTTTCTTTACATAAATGATCTTAGAGAAATACAATTAGAGCACAACTGAGGAAAATTACATGATTAATTTGGGGCACATGGTATACATGGAGGAATATACAACATCTACTAGACAAGGAATGTGAATGGTTTAATATAATGATTAATCTAAAATTTGCAAATGTTTGTGGTAGCTACTACAATCAAAAGATGATCATACTAAGAAACCCCAATGATCTATATGAACTACAGAATCCCAATTATATATATGAGGTACCTAACAAGGAAGAAAATTAATTTACACACTCTTGAAAGGTTCTAAATATAAATAAGTTTAAACTATTGGACAAAAGAACAATATATTAGCAAACATATTTGTGCAATGTGATCATAGTACAAGAAGTAAAAGTTATTGTTCAAATGATGCTGATTTTTGGATGCACAATACAATAGAGTACATGTTTAATACAATTATAGATTTTATATATTTTTCCCTCAAAGCTTGACAAATGAGAAAAGTAATTTATTTTTGTGTCATCTTTCTTCTCTTACAATTAAATTTTTATTCTATTTGCATGGGAAAGTTACTGGCCATGAGGAAAGGATTATTGACTTGCAAAACAATGGACTTGCATTGACATTATCTGCAATAACCCAAAATGATAGAAAACATATTTTTAATGTTCCTTTTTTTTTCCTGATTTATATAAGAATGAATTTCTAGTATCAAAAGTTCCATAAAAATAGTTGGGAATGAAGAGTGGGCTTTTATAAAAAATAAATAAGTGAGACAAATTTAGAGATAACTCCTCCCTAGATGCTATCATTTACACATGAAACACACATCTTCCAATAAAGATGAATCTCGCGATAATCAGAAGGTGCACACAGAGGAAAATGGGAAAAAAAGGAGGGAAAAGACATTTTGATCTCCATCAGGTGCATGAGACAAAATAAATAATTTAATTTGGAGAATTTGGGGAAAAAGGATATCACACCAAAACAACTGCAGCAAGACAAGTTTTTTGGAATGCTGGAAGAGTCTAATAGTCTTTAGATTTTACCATTTAAACTCTAGGTTTGTTCTATCTTTTCGCTCTCTCAACTATTTGTTTGGTAGCGGTTTATAGAATTGTAATGGTTGTTCAATGTCTTTATTTTTTCCTTTGCGCAACTAGTTTGAGCTTACTAGGAATAATAATAGATTGTCTATCGATCTCTTCTTTCTAGGAAGAATTCATTTAAATGAAAAACATGTAGTTAAGACCAATTTTTTTAACTAAATCTCTTTTACTCTTTCAGTGGTACATTCTGCTCTGTGTGAGCCAAGAACCTTTAGCATAGGCAAGAAAATTATAATTTGGGATTTTTCCCATTTATCTATTTTCTATCAAAGATCTCTTAGCGTGTACAAACTAGTCAATAGACATAGCATTCAGGACCTTACCAGTTACGACAAGATTCTAGTTGTGTCAAATCCTCAACAGGGATTTGATATTCAATAACAATCTATCTCATGTTGTGTTGTTCAGAGATGCAAGTCACAGTTTTGATGTCATCTCTAGTAAACTGCCTTGGCATATTTTATTTTGACCATCTTTCAACAATTTAAGACTGTAGAACTTCCTTTATGATTTTCTAGTCACATTTTTTTAATCGTATTAAGAATTGTTTATTTTATAGGGGTAGTCAAATGTCTCTATGAATGGGGAATATCTATTTTCCTCAAGATCTATATACTTTAATTTTTATTTAGTTGTATGAAATGAAACAAAGTCATGATTTTTTCATTGCTCTTTTATGTGTGTTTTTTTTTTTGAACATGGACGAGAACTCAACATGTTAGGTATTGTTTGATCATTTTGAGGTTGTATTTGCGTAACTTGGTGATTTAAGTTTTTAAAAAATTACTGATGTTTTAGGATTCACTGCTAGAATTTTGAGTAATTCTATTCGACATCCCATATGCAACTTCGGTGCATCCATCTTTTGCAGATTTCAAGCATTAGATTTTTTCAAACATTTCATATGTTGCACTTATATTTGCACATTCCTTTGGAGTATTCACACACATCATAATTTCACGATGTCTCCACAATATCCTTTTGGTGCATTCTGTCCAATAGTTCATGGATCAAGTCCGCGCTTCCACATTTTGCATCTATGTCTATTAGGACATTTTGTCGAACCGTTGTCATGAACTCCTTATATCCATATTCAACACATTTCTTTTCAACATAAATGACTTTAAGGGTATTTTTACTAAGGGTGTTTTGAAGGTTCCCATGCCGTGGTTGGGCTTTCATTTTTTTTAACACTGTAATTGTAGTTTCAACTGATCAATCTGATGCATATCCTACATTTCTCAAATTGCCAATGTGCACCCAAACCCTAATTCCCATGAACTCTTAAACTCACAACTTCCAAGCCCAAAGAATAATTGTCTTTAGAGCTCCTCTCATAGGCACCAGATGAGCACTTTCAAAATGTATGCTAGTTAAATTTTGTTGATTTCAGCTTTGGGAAAATACCTTAAAAAATTTAGCTACTATGTTATCTTAGAGAGAGATTGGTTCCATTTTGGTCTATAAGAGAAATCTAGTTTTAGATCTATCTTTCTAACATTTCTTCACAATTGTTTGCTAGTATTATAATAGTATGAGACAACAACATTTGTTCTTTTAATATGTGAATAGTTTGTGAATAGATTTGTAAATTGTTAAGTGAAACCATAAATGTATCAAGTATATGATCATGTAATAAATACCTATGTATGCCTTGGATATTACATACTTTGGATGCATTTATGTTTTCTATGATATTCTTGTGATTGGATTACTTGAAAAACATTGTGATCAGATTTGATTGCAATGTAGTGCAATTAGTTTTCTTATAAGATGCAAAATTTATGAGTCTAGATTTTAGTTTATTTGAATAATGCACTAAGAAATTAAGATAGCCACTTACTTGAATAATTGATGAGTAGATGTATTCATGTGACCTCTTCCAAGATGGGATAATAGTTGTGAGAATGTTTACTTTCCTAAACTAGAGTGATTGAGAAGGATTTGAATATGATTTTTGGATAGTCAAGCAAGGGTTAATGTTGATGTTAGTCGATGTTTTTATGTGAACATGATTGGTTGTATGGGTTTATGAATGTTCTATTGCACAATTCCATTACTCCTATCATTTTTATTTTGTTAGACTACTTCTAGTTGGGCTGGGTATTGTTCATGTCAGGAAGGATTCTAGGGAAGCGTAATTTCTTTGTGGTAGGGTGGAAACACAATCCCACAATATTCTCACCCTTGAAATTTGTGAACAAGTGTTTGAATCTTCTTTCAAGGACTTTCCTTTGTAGTGCTATATTCTTCTTTGTATATGAAATGGTGGTAATTGGTAATTTTATGGTTTACTTTGTCATTAATGTGGAAATTCACATTTAATCTAATCTTTATCTTTCATTCTTTTGATTCGATAGTTGATCGAAATATTTTTGACTTGTTATTTAGACAAGTTGGTCATAACCTTAATATTGTGTCGATATAACATATATTATTGTGATTGTGTTAGTATAATCGACAAATGGTTGACATTTCTCTTTTCTTGGACACAGAGGTATTCCCTATCTTTTTGATAGTTTTGGTCATAATTGTACTTCTTTTATTCCTATATTATCAATCTCAATCTCTTTGTATCTAGTCGACTTAGGCATTCAACCTTTGACTTGTTCACCGACTCCTTAGTCTTTATTATTTTTTCTGATGTGGTATTTGTATTGGAAGGTTAGACTTTACATTATCTACCATATGTATCCATGACCATCATAGTTCTAGTTGAGACATATTAAACTTGTTGCTGATTTTAGTGTTCTTCTATAATGAAACATGTTAACAAAATGTTCATATACACAATTCTCATTCTCATAAATAATTTTCAATGAATAATTTATTTAGATTCATTTTGGTCATATTGTAAATTATTTGATAAAATCAGATATGCTTGTGAAGCAAATATGCAATATAGTTGAGCTATATATTCTTTTAAAATTTGTAACTTTTAATGATAGACTGGGTATACTATGACAAGTCACCAAATAGTATTGTTAAATGATAAAAAGTAAATCTAAGAAAAAATGACACATAATTTTTAAACTTTTGGATAATATGAGAAATAGGAGGGGTAAATGAATATTTCACAAAATCATCAAAATACCACACAATTTTTAAACTAATACGAGAAATAGGAGGGCAACATGATCTCTAACCAAATTATCTAAAAGACATGATTTCATTGTGTCATTGGAAAATTTCTCTAGTAAATATATGATTGTAGTTTAAAGAGTAATAAAATATGACAAGTGGTGATGGTGTACAAAAGTCACAAGTTTTCAAAACTATGGAAGAGTGATATATAGACTAAAAAAGTAAAGGACCTCCTCTGTAAGTATTAAGGCCAAACCCTAGAAGTATCATTCCATTATCCATCAAGATATTCACCCTAATATTCATTTAAAAGTCATGCAATTTTAAATTGAATCATTATTTCATTTTCCATTTATATAAGTTTGAAACACTTTTTTCCCTCTGTTTAGAAGGAACTCTTTTATTACTTTATGATGGTCCTTAGCAGTTTAGAAAAAGCATAGACAAAATGCATACCGGTTATTATTTCAAGAAAATTACTTACCCTAACAATGATAGACTTCATTCATCAACCGACCCATATAACAGCTCAACATGTGTTATTGAGAGGGCAAAACTAGAAAGATGAAATAGAAGTCATGAAGATTGAAAATAGCCCAATGAAATTGTTAAATGATAATAAGTAAATGTATGAAAAAACATCAATTTTTTTAAACTATTAACTAGTATGAGAAATAGAACAAGTAAATGAATTTTTGACAAAATAATCTTAAAGACACAATTTCATTGTGTCATGGTTGCAAACCTTCTCTAGTGAATGTAATATTATGGTTTTCAATTCTAAAAAAATTATCAGAATCTGTGATGGAATATAAAAATTGCAAGTTAGCAAAGTAATATAAAAATAATATAAAATTTCTTGTTGTATAATAAATTGAAAAGTTTATTTCAATAAACTATCTTCAAGGAATAGAAATATACTAGAGCCAAGGAAAAGTACATGATCTATTTGGACCACATAGTAGGTGGAGGAATCAACAACACCTACTAGGAAAGGAATGTGAATGGTTTAATATGATGCTTATCCTAAATTTCTCAAATGTTTTTGGTAGCTACTACACTCGAAAGATAACTCGCTATAGAATCCCAATGGTCTATATGACATAGATGAGGAGTATAAAATTTTAATTTATTAAAAAATGATACAAGAATGTATCGATTTTTTATTCATAATCAATATTCATGAAATACCTATAGATGGTAACTTGAAATAATTTATCTTTATATTAATAAGATAATAGTTTTTAGATAGAATTTTCAAAATCCTTTAAATACTAGAACGACTATGTTCAATAATATAAAGAGTTTCATTACTCATCAAACTTATTATTGATACCAAAATTGTATTGTAATGAAAACAGAAAGCAGTCACCCCATGGGTTGAGCCTTTATGGGAAACAAAATGAAAAAAATATAACTTGCCCCTCCTTTGCACGTGAATGACCCATAAATAAGCTTCATAAAATCAAGCTTATATTAAAAAAAATAAGAAACAAAAAAGCAAGACTGTTACATAATAGGCATTTAAAACAAGAAACAAAAAAATAAAAGCAAGACCGTTACATAATAGGCATTTGAGTTCCATCTTCGAAAGATAACATGCATTCATTTGGGTATTTTTTTCATGCTTTTAATTATTATAATTATTTGAATCTAGAATAGTCATTTAAGGAATGAGAGATAATGCATCCCTGCATGTTATCATTTAGGCATGAAACACACATCTTCCAATAAATACGGATCTCGCGATAATCCGAAGGTGCACATGGAGGAAAATGGTAAAAAGAGGAAGGAAAAGACATTTTGATCTCCATCATGTGCATGAGACAAAAGAAATAATTTAATTTGTAGAATTCGGGGTAAAAGGATATCACACCAAAAGGGATGCAACAGGAGAAGTTTTTCAAAATTCTCTAAGAGTCTAACAGTCTTCAGATTTTACCATTTAAATTATAGGTTTGTTCTATCTTTTCACTCTCTCAACTATTTGTCTGGTAATAGTTTATAGAATTATAATGGTTGTTCAATGTCTTTATTTTTGCCTTTGCATGACTAGTTTGAGCTTACTAGGAATAATAGTAGATTGTCTATCAATCTCTTCTTTCTAGGAATATTTCATTTAAATGAAAAACTTATAGTTAAGATCAAATTTCTTAACTAAATCTATTTTAGTCTTTCAGTGGTACATTCTGCTCTGTGTGAGACATGAACCTTTAGTGTGGGCAAGAAAATTATAATTTGGGATTTTTCCCATTTATCTATTTTCTGTTAGAGATCTCTTAGTGTGTACAAACTAGTCAATAGACATAACATTCATGACCTTACCAATTACGAGAAGATTAGTTGTGTCAAATCCTCAATAGGGAGTTGACATTCAATAACAATCTATCTCATGTTGTGTTGTTCAGAGCTGCAAGTCACAGTTCTGATGTCGTCTCTAGTAAACCGCCTTGGCATATTTTATTTTGACCATCTTTCAACAATTTAATATTGTAGAACTTCCTTTATGATTTTATAGTCACATTTTTTTAATCCTTTTAAGAATTGTTTATATTATAGGGGTAGTCGAATGTCTCTGAATGGGAAATATCTATTTTCCTCAAGATTTGTATAGCGTAATTTTTATTTAGTTGTTTGAAATTAAACAAAGTCATGATTCTTTCATTGCTCTTTTATGTGTGTTTATTTTTCTTGAACATGGATGGGAACTCAACATGCTAGGTATTTTTTGATCATTTTGAGGTTGTATTTTAACTTGGTGATTTAAGTTTTGAAATTACTGAGCAATTTTATCCAACATCCCATATGCAACCTCAGTGCATCCATCTTTTGTAGACTTTGACCATTATATTTTGTCAAACATTTCATATGTTGCACTTATATTTTCACATTCCCTCGGATTATTCATGCACATCATACTTTCATGATGTCTCCATAATATCCTTTCGGGGCATCTGTCCAACATTTCACGGATCAAGTCTGCGCTTCCACATTTTGCATCTATGTCTATCAAGACATTTTGTCAAACCATTGTCGTGAACTCCTTGTATCCATATTCAACACATTTATTTTCAACATATATTACTTTAAGGGTATTTTTACTAAGAGTGTTTTGAAGGTTTCCATGCCATGTCTGGACTTTCATTTTATTTAATACTATAATTGTAGTTTCAACAAATCAATCTAATGCATATCCTACATTTCTCAAACTGCCAATGTGTGCTCAAACCCTAATTCCCATTCTCTTAAACTCACAACTTCCAATCCAAAAGAATAATTTTCTACAGAGCTCCACTCATAGGCACCAGAGCGATTTCAAAATGTATGCTAGTTAAATTTTGTTGATTTTGTCGTTGGGGAAATATCTTTAAAAATTTGGTTACTATGTTATCTTAGAGAGAGATTGGTTCCATTTTGGTCTATAAGAGCAACCTAGTTTCAGATCTATCTTTCTGACATTTATTTAGAACTGTTTGCTAGTATTATAACAGTATGAGACAACACCATTTGTGCTTGTAATATGTGAATAGTTTGTGAATATATTTGTAAATTGTTAAGTGAAACCATAAATGTATCAAGTAATAAATACCTATGTATGCCTTGGATGTTACCTACTTTGGATGCATTTATATTTTCTATGATATTCTTTTGATTGGATTACTGGTTCAACATTGTGATCAGATTTGATTGCAGTGTAGTGCAATTATCTTTCTTATAAGATGCAATTCCGAGTCTACATCTTAGTTTTTTTTAATAATGTACTAAGAAATTAAGATAGTCACTTACTTGAAGAATTGATGAGTAGATGTATTCCTGTGATCTCTTCCAAGATGGGATAATAGTTGTGAGAATGTTTACTTTCCTAAACTAGAGTGATTGAGTAGGATTTGAATATGATTTTTGTATAGTCAAGCAAGGGTTAATGGTTATGTTAGCTAATGTTTTTATGTGAACATGACTTGCTGTATTGGTTTATGAATGTTCCATTACATAATTCCATTACTCCTATCATTTTTATTTTGTTAGACTACTTCTAGTTGGGCTTGGTATCCTTCATGTCAGGAAGGATTCTACGGAAGCATAATTTCTTTGTGGTAGGGTGGAAACACACTCCCACAATATTCTCACCCTTGGAATTTGTGAAAAGGTGTTCAAATATTCTTTCAGGAAGGACTTTCCTTTATAGTGCTATATACTTCTTTGTATACAAAATGGTGGTAATTGGTAATTTTTTGGTTTACTTTGTTATTAATACAAAAGTTCATATTTAATCTAATCTTTATTTTTCATTGTTTTGATTTGATAGTTGATCAATATATTTTTGACTTTTTATTCAAACAAGTTGGTCAAAACCTTAATATTGCATCGATATAACATCTATTATTGTGATTATATTAGTATAATTGACAAATGGTCGACATTTCACTTTTCTTGGACACAGAGGTATTCCCTATCTTTTCAATAGTATGAGACAACACCATTTGTGCTTTTAATATGTGAATAGTTTGTGAATAGATTTGTAAATTGTTAAGTGAAACCATAAATGTATCAAGTATATGATCATGTAATAAATACCTACGTATGACTTGGATATTACCTACTTTGGATGCATTTATGTTTTCTATGATATTCTTGTGATTGGATTACACGATCAACATTGTGATCAGATTTGATTGCAACATAGTGCAATTAGTTTTCTTATAAGATGCAATTCTGACTCTAGATTTTAGTGTATCTAAAGAATGCACTAATAAATTATGATAGTCACTTACTTGAATAATTGATGAGTAGATGTACTCATGTGATCTCTTCCAAGATGGTATAATAGTTGTGAGAATGTTTACTTTCATAAACTAGAGTGATTGAGAAGGATTTGAATATGATTTTTAGATAGTCAAGCAAGGATTAATGTTGATGTTAGTCGATGTGTTTATGTGAACATGACTTGTTGTATGTGTTTTTTTCTATTACATATAATTTAAAAACTATTTAGTACAAAAAGTAACGAATCAGAGTATGTAAGGTGTTACAAAACTTCTCAGTACTACTAAGTAAAAATATGATTTACATGTATATATTAACTAGAGTATATATGCAAAAACAAAGAGCAACTGCTAGGTCAAGAGGGGCTATCTTCCTCCTCTTCTTCTTCATCATTAGTATCTGGGGAGACAAAGCTGTATCCCAGGACTCTGAAGTCTTTATCCCCTGTGTTCCTTATATCTCTATGAAGTTGATCATGTTTCAGCTACTGGATGAACTCCCTAAGGGTGAACTCAAATTCATCCTTTTCTTTCATTGTAGTGTATCCATATTCCACTTCTGATTTCTCCATGGTAGCCCTCCCATCTCTTAGCACCTGCAAGAACTTGCTCTCTTTCACTTTCAAGATCACTGTGACCTACAAGGAAATGTCAGAATATATGAGTCTCTTGCAAGACTCAGTAAGGTTCTTGTTCTTACCTACAAGTAGATCATTATTCTGAGCCTTCTAGATGAACCATAAAACAACAGAGGAAAGCAAGGACCAGAAAGAGTTACAAAATTTGCTTCTATTGATAGTACCAGATACAACATTCAGTGCATTAAAATGGGTTTTGTATGACAGTCCAAAAATATTCTAGACTTTAGAAGCAAATAGACATTTAAAGAAAACATGAATGATAGATTCAGGTTCACCCCCTGGCTTCTTAAATGGTAGCTTGTGTAGGAATAATTTCCACAGAAAACAAGAGATCTTTGGTTCAACAGGTCTGGCCCACATCATATTAAAGTATTTCATCCATTCTGAGTCTTGAAGATTCAGTCCCCACTTATGGTTAACATGAGAGAAAATTTCACCTTTATTGGTCAGCAACTGGTAAAAGTATTTGGATTTTCCAAGGTGGAGAGGGGTACCATCAGGCCAGTGAAGTTGAAAATTGTAGCAGGACTCAATGCAACAGCTTTTAATGGGACCTAGGGAGTTAAGGGCTTCTTTGAGGATGGAATAAGTTCTCCAATGGGATCGAGGTAAATTGTAATGGCCTTCCATCCACTCCCAAGTTATGAGTTTACCCTACTGTAGGATACCACCAAATGTAGCAATACCAAGCCCTGCCCAGTTCTTTGCTGAGAAGCCCTGTAGAAGAGCAAGTTTCCTATCTCCATGGCTTAAATTCCACCAAATAGATTTGAACTTGCAAATAATCCCATTATCCTCCATAGGCCCCTTGTTGATCAAGAACCCCTTGACATATTTCCAAGCCTTCCAAATACTCTTGAATGCATTAGACCCATGAACAACAATATTGGCATCAATAGTAAGAGAGTTAGAAAAGCAAAGGTTTTGCCATCCTTTTGGTCTGCTACAGTGAGCCATTAGCAAATTATTCCTAATCAAAAATTTCCATGGTTCTTCCCCCTCCCCTTCCTTAGCTATCCATTTGACAGCCAAGGTGATGCCTTGAGATCTGAGGTCTTTTAGGCCAAGCCCTCCCCAAGCTTTTCCCCTTGAACATGATTCCCAAGAGACTGCATGATATCTTTTATTTCCTTTTCCATCTGACCATAAAAAGTCTTTGAAATTTTTTTGGATAGAGTTGAACTATAGTCGATTGAAGAGCCACATGGAGGAGAAGTAGATAGGATAGGAGGAGAGGACCTTCTGGCACACTTGAAATATACCAGGGAAGGATAGAAGGTTACTATCCCATTTAGATAATTTTCTATTGATTCTTTCAAAGATCCATTCCCACATCTGATTGAGATTAGGAGAGATAGAGAAGGGGATGCCCAAATATTTGACTATATGATTTGGACCACCCTAAGAAAATTCAAAATTACCCCACCATTCAGGTAGATTTGGATCCCAACCCAACATAACAAACTTGGCTACATAGATCTTACTGCCAGAGGCTTGGCAAAAAATGTCAAGTTTGTTCATCAGGATTCTCATATTAGCCTCTTCAAGGAGAAGGAGGATGGAGGTTTCATCAAAAAACTATACATTGGAGACCTCATAATTATTGGGGAGAAGGACACCTTTCACTTTAGGGGAGAGGGAGTTATCCCTTAGGAGATAGTGCAAAGAGTCTGCTACAATAACAAACAGGGAGGGGGCCAGAGGGCAGCCCTGTCTAATAGACCTGGAGAGACTGAAGAATTTTGACCTGACACCATTGATCTTGAATGAAGCCATCACACCATATAGGAGTGTTGAAACCATACCGCAAAAGAGGGGAAGAAAACCAAGAGCTTCTAGCATCATCATAATGAACCTCCACTCAATCTTATCATAAGCCTTCTCATAATCAATAAGAAGCATAGCACAGTTTTGACTTGTGCTTTTAGCCCAGTTCATAGCCTCCCAATAGGTGATAATATTTTCAAGTATATATCTCCCTTTGACAAACCCCATTTGAGTGTTATTAATTACCACAGGTAGGAGTTTCTCAATTCTTATAGCAAGAACCTTGGCTAAGATCTTATAGACAACATTTAATAAGGTAATGGGTCTCCAATTCTTGATTAGTAGCCTATCACCCTCTTTAGGAATGAGTTTGATGAGGCTAAGATTTAACCTGGGGCCCAATGTACCTTCTTCAATAGCTTCCAAATAGACATGTAGGAGTTTAGGTACAATCGATTTTATGTTGGATTTATAAAATTCAATCAGTAACCCATCTGGTTCCGGAGCCTTATCATTAGCCATTCTATTGATGGCTACTCTAATTTCCTCTTCTAATAAAATCTTATCCAATATCCTAGCCTCCTCCTCACTTACCTTCTTAGGGATGAGGGTCCTAATCTTATTTCTAGCCTCTTCCATGGAGGGGTCAGAATCTGTAGAGGTAAAGAGTTCCTAGTAGAAGGAAGAGAAGGCCCTGAGGATCTCTTGTTGAGAAGATACCACAGAGTCCTGAACCCTAATACGCACTATCTTATCTCTTTCTTCTTTCTTCTGAAGGGTTCAAAAAAATAATTTGGAGCCTCTATCTCCCAAATTAATCCACTTGATCCTGGCTCTAATTCTAGCTCCCCTAGATTTAACCAATCGAATTCTTCTGAGAGAGTCTCTGCAAGAAATTACATTTTCTAGGTGATCTTCAGAGGAAGGATTGTCTTGAATCTGAGCTTCTACTACTTGCAAAGACTCCACCAGTCTATACTCTAGCATTCTAGAGTCTTTGGATTTTTTTATACCCACAGTTTTGAGCAACCCTTGCTAGGATTTAGTAGTTTGAATCCATCTATCAATATTAGAATCATGTTGTGCAATCTTCTCATTGTACCAGGAAATAATATTGACCACTACCTAGACTTCCTCATCCCCTAAAAGGGAAATGTTAAGGGCAAAGCCTTTCTTAGGAGAGGGGTCAAAAGTTTGATTCCCAATGAATTGAATGGAAGAGAAGATGGGGTGATGGTCAGAGAGGGTGAAGGGTAAAACTTTCACACAATTATTGTCAGGGTAGGGTTGGAAACTAAACTATAGTTTATTTAGGTAGATTCTATCCACTCTAGAATAAATTTTCCTCTCTCCTCTTTGAAAATTAGACCATGTGCACCAAATACCTTTTGAGTCATTCTTTTTCCCTGCTAGAGGGTCAAAAAGGTTAAGTTTATTGATCATTCTACACCAAAAGAGGGGCTCATTGCCTTTCCATTCAAATCTGAGACCACCCACTTTATCTTGGGCCCTCTCCACCATGTTGAAGTCTCCTACCACTATCCAAGGGATGAGATCTAGATCAACAAGCCACTTCCATAACTCAATCCTGCTACTGTGATCATTTGGGGCATAAACAGAACATATTCCAAATTCAAAATCCTTGATCTTAAACTTAACCCAAACTGCTCGGTTATAGGGAGATATGCCCCACAAAAGAACTAAATTCTTCCAAGAAGGGCTAATTAGGATAGAGGTTCCCCCCTTACCTCTTGAGTGTTTAGTTGAGAATGCAATTGCATCTCTCCATATGCATTTAAGAGTGATATCTAGCTAAAACCCTACTACTTTAACCTCTTGAAGAAGAAAAAATTCTAACTCTCTGTGAGAATTAAGGAGTCTCTTGACAACATATTTCCTATCAGGGGCTTCTAGCCCTCTAACATTCCATGAAGCACAATTTAGCAACATGGAGAATACTAATCAATCGGTATCCATGGGCTTCCTAAATCCTTCAAATCATTTAGGCATGTCAACCTTGAGAGCTTTGGACGGCTTGGGCTTCCCACTGATTAAAGGTGGCCTTCCTCTTTTCTTTTTCTTGACTAGGCCCAAAGAAGAAGATCCTACCTTTAAACATTTCTCTTCTCCTTTACACTCTTTGGAAGGATCAACAACAAACACAAATGTCTCAATTGGACATCCTTTCACATTGGCACAAACTGGGGAGGCAATCTCTCGTTCCTCAAGCTCAATCACATGCCTCACACCCTCTCCCAACTTTGTTCCCCCTGTAGGTAGGGTGAACTCCTCCTCACTCCTCTTCTTAGCAGACAAAAAATTCCATTTATCTGATGGTGGTGGGAGGGGAGGGGGGCTGGAATAACAACAACTAAAAATGATTTCAATCTATCTTCTTGGGCTGGACGGAGAGAACTCCCTCCCTCTCCACCACCTAGAGGGGGGGAAATGGGTAATTCTACAGATGAGGGGTGAGTAGGAGAGTAAATAGACCTATCCAACCTACCTGAAGGGGAAGTAGAGGGGGGAGAGGGATTTCTTAGAGGCCTCTAAGCATGGGGAAGATTATATGTTTTCCAATTGGATTGGGGCACATTTTTATTTTTCAAGGCTCTACCCTGGATTTTATCAACAACCAATTGCTAGGCATTTTTAGTTCTATGAGTTTGCTTCAATTTGGTTCCATTAAGGCCAAAATCAAGTGTTCCATCACTAGAAACAATATCAAGGGGCTTAGCGAAGTCTGGCTTAGATTTGGCATTATCTGGGATAGAGTCAAATTTACCTTTGAGGCTGTCCAGGGTAGCTCAGAGAGCGGCATAATCCTAGTTCCAAACTGGAGGGGGGGAGATCTCGACAGTAGGGGGGTGCCTAGGAGCAAAAGAAAATTTGGATGAAGATGAAGGATTCTTGAGGCCTGCCTTGTTATTATGTTTAGGAGGGGGGCTATTTTATTTTTTTTCAGTGCATTTCTCTTCAGAATGATAGGGAATTCATTCTTCTTGTGGCCTTCTTTTCTACAAATGAAGCAGCCACCTATTCCACCCAAAAATATTATTATGCAACAAATGGGTACAAGGTCAATATCAAATTGTAATGTCTCAGGGAGGTCGACTCTAGGTTTAACAGAGATGAGGACATGAAGGTCTATGTTCGGGATGAGAGTATTCGACTGGTCTATTCTAAGAACTTTTCCTATTAGATCAAGTGCAAGTGGGATGAGTGTTAGCAAATATGGAGGAATTTTACCAATAATAATCCACCTAGGACTGGAGAGAGCAAGAACTTCATCATGAGAGGCTTCGAGGGACTAGGGAATTGCCCTAAATTCATAGGGGCCAACTCTCCAAAACTGCTTTTCTACAATAGATTTATGGGCTTTGGAGTCACAGGAAAGCAAAATAAATAGACCTTTTTGAAGCATATGATAGTAAGAGAAATGAAAACCTAATTTTTGCCCCCACATTTTATGAAACCATTGATTAAGAAAGTTCCTAGAAGGTATCTTAGAACTATCAACTGCAGCAAAAAATATCGCACAATCTCTAAGCCTGGTTCTCTCTTGATCAATAACAACATTCATTTGTGAGTTCAGTTTAATAATTAACTTGGGTGGAACACGATCCTTACCTCCATTTCCTTCGGTGTCTAGAAACCCTTGGGAAGCATTCACAATGAAGGCTCCTCCTTCCGGGAGGGCTCATTCATTCTAGACGGCCTGCTTGAAGGACCTTGGCTTGGGAATGGACGATGCTTCTTCTCCATTCTTTTGAGCTTCCTCTCCTATAGTGTCAACATAAATCATTGGAGGTGGTTGAGGACTGACTTCAGGGTTTGTAGCGAGGGCATCAAACAAAATGAGCGACCTACCTTGCTTTGCAAGATTAAATCCCTTGGCTGAAGAGCTTACATTAATGGCTCCTGGTGACGTCGAAGTCATTAATGTCTTCCCTATCGAGGAGCATGTGAGGGTTCAGGCAAAAAATTTGGGGGTTGAGTACGTCAAGTTGCAAAGTGTGCCGACTTTTAATTCATACTTTCTCCTGTATTTTTCACCATTTTGTTTTGTCTTACACTTAGTCTACTAGTTGTATGGGTTTATGAATGTTCTATTGCATAATTCCATTACTCCTATCATTTTTATTTTGTTAGACTACTTCTAGTTGGGCTGGGTATTGTTCATGTTAGGAAGGATTCTAGGGAATATAATTGCTTTGTGGTAGGGTGGAAACATAGTCCTACAATATTTGAGATCACCCTTGAAATTTGTGAATAGGTGTTTGAATCTTCTTTCAAGAAGGACTTTCCTTTGTAGTGCTATATTCTTCTTTGTATATGAAATGGTGGTAATTGGTAATTTTATGGCTTACTTTGTCATTAATATGGAAGTTCACATTTAATCTAATCTTTATCTTTCATTATTTTGATTTGATAGTTGATCGATATATTTTTGAATTGTTATTCAGACAAGTTGGTCATAACCTTAATATTACGTCGATATAACATCTATTATTGTGATTATGTTAGTACAATCAACAAATGGTTGACATTTCACTTTTCTTGGACATAGAGGTATTCCCTATCTTTTTGATAGTTTTGGTTGTAATTGTACTTCTTTTATTCCTATATTATCAATCTCAATCTCTTTGTATCTAGTCAACTTAGGCATTCAACCTTTGACTTGTTGACCAACTCCTTAGTCTTTATTATTTTTTCTAATGTGGTATTTGTATCAGAAGGTTAGGCTTTACATTATCTACCATATGTATCCATGACCATCATAGTTCTAGTTGAGACATATTAAACTTGTTGCTGATTTTAGTGTTCTTCTATAATGAAACATGTTAACAAAATGTTCATATACACAATTCTCATTCTCATAAATAATTTTCAATGAATAATTTATTTAGATTCATTTTGGTCATATTGTAAATTATTTGATAAAATTAGATATGCTTGTGAAGCAAATATGCAATATACAAGCTATATATTCTTTTAAAATTTGTATTTTTTAATGATAGACTAGGTATATATGACAAGTCACCAAATAGTATTGTTAAATGATAAAAAGTAAATCTAAGAAAAAATGGCACATAATTTTTAAACTTCTGGATAGTATGAGAAATAGGAGGGGTAAATGAATATGTCACAAAATCATCAAAATACCACACAATTTTTAAACTAATACGAGAAATAGGAGGGCTAAATGATCTCTGACCAAATTGTCTAAAAGACATGATTTTATTGTGTCATGGTTGGAAAATTTCTCTAGTAAATATATGATTGTAGTTTAAACATTAATAAAATATGACAAGTGGTGAGGGAGTACAAAAGTTGCAAGTTGTCAAAACTATGGAAGAGTGATATAAAGTTGTTTGGTCTATAGTAGAGTGAAAAATTAAGGCACCTCCTTCGTAAGTATTAAGCCCAAACCTTGGAAGAATCATTCCATTATCGATCAAGATATTCACCCTAATATGTATTTTCATTTAAAAGTAATGCAATTTTAAATTGAATCATTATTTATTTTTCCATTTATAAGTTTGAAACACTTTTTTCCCTCTGTTTAGAAGGAACTCTTTTATTACTTTTTGATGGTCCTTAGCACTTTAGAAAAAGCATAAACAAACTACATACCAGTTATTATTTCAAGCAAGTTACTTACCCTGACAATGATAGACTTCATTCATTGACCCACCCATATAAGAGCTCAACGTGTCTTATTGAGAGACCAAAACTAGAAAGAGGAAATAGAAGTCATGAAGATTGAAAAGTCACCCAATGAAATTTTTAAATGATAATAAGTAAATGTATGAAAAAAACATCACATTTTTTTTAACTATTGACTAGTATGAGAAATAGAACAAGTAAATGAATTTTTGACAAAATTATCTTAAAGACACAATTTCATTGTGTCATGGTTATGAACCTTCTCTAGTGAATGTAATATTATAACTTCAATTGTAAAAAATATCAGAATTTGTGATGGAACATAAAAATTGCAAGTTAGCAAAGTAATATAAAATGATATAAAATTACTTGTATAATAAATTGAAAAGTTTATTTCAATAAACTATCTTCAAGGAATAGAAATATACTAGATCCAAGGAAAAGTACATGATCTATTTGGAGCACTTAGTAGGTGGAGGAATAAAAAATACCTACCAAAAGAGGAATGTGAATGGTTTAATAGGATGCTTATCCTAAATTTTGCATATGTTTTTGGTAGCTACTACACTCGAAAGATCACTCGCTATAGAATTTCAATGGTCTATATGAGATAGATGAGGAGTATAAAATTTTAATTTATTAACAAAGGATACAATAATGTATCAATTTTTTATTCATAATCAATATTCATGAAATAGCTATAGACGGTAAAGAAATAATTTATCTTTATATTAATAAGATAATATTTTCTTAGTTAGAATTTTCTAAATACTTTAAATACTAGAATGACTATGTTCAATAATATAAATGTTGGCAATTTGGATGAGTTATATATCTAGATGTTGTCATTATGAAAATATATAATCTACATGAAGACCGCATATGACAAAGAGCAAGCATGACAGAGCGCAAAGCAAAATTGTCTAAGTATGTGCAGTATTTTCCCAGTGTACCTAGGAGATAGTTTTGATTGGCAATGTCGATTGGAGTAATTTCAGTGCTTTCACACTTGAACATAGATACTATGATGACTATTGAAGACTCACCTAAGAGTGCAAGTCTGTATGGCATGTATGGAAGAAGTTATGGCAATTTTGCCAAAGACAGTGTTAAGCCGACATGACAGAATATGAAGACAAAATTGGTAAAGAGTTAAGGGATTATTTTGTTTATCAAAATAATGTCTTAATAATATAAAAGGATGACATCCTAGATGTTAACCCTTGGGTAAATATGTATTTTGTGTAAATCTTTATGTTATGTAAAGCCAACTGTAAAAGTTATTATTCCTAATAACTTGTATAAATGTAAGGCATATGAAATGCGAAAGAGAGATGTAATTGTAATAAGATAGATGATATAGCAAAAGATATTGATACAAAGCTATGAAAGACAAGCAAGCAGTATAAGGTTATGTACTGTACTCTATTTTGTAATCAATAATCATTGTACATTACTTTTTTGGGCAGTGGGCTCATCTTGTAATCATTTGTAATCAGTACTACCAACTCTTAGCAGGGTTGAGGTTTCTAACAAGGCCTATAGTCCCTTAATCAAGACTAAGACACTATATGCTTGTAATAGGCTCCTGGCAGGGTCAACATCCTTAACATGATACTTTTTATTAGTGGATCTTTTTGGGTACCATCCCCACCGAGGTTTTCCCTTGGCCAAGGTTTCCTCGAGAATAAATAATGTGCTATGAGTTCATTTCCTTTATTGCTATGCATGTTATTTAGTTTACTATGTTATGCATGTATTAAGATAATCTATTATATCCATAATTAGATGAAAGAAAATTTTTGTAGAATACTGATTCACCCCCCCCCCCCTCTCAGTATTCCCTATTTCTAACAATTGGTATCAGAACCTAGTTACTCAAAAAAGAATTATTCAGAGAAAACCTATCAGCTTGAGTAAGATATCTATGGATATGGATCAGCTACAAAAGAATCTTAATGAAGCTCTTGAATAGATTGATTTAATTACTGAAGAAAGAGATACTCTAAAAGGAAAATATGATGATGCAAAGAACCTCATGGAAAAGATGAAGAATAAGCTGGAGGAACTAAAATCAGAAAAAGAATCTACAATTCAAGTTGAAGATTGTGATGATAATCTGGAAAAAGAAAATGAGATCCTTAAACATGAACTGAAGATAGTAAATCTGAAGTTGAGTTTGAAAGATGGAAATAGCAAGAACGAAGAAAATCTAAAATCTGAGAATGAAAATCTAAAATTTGAGAAAGAAGATCTGAAATCTAAACTTTGTAAAGTGACATCTGAACTTGAGAAAACCAAATTATAGTATGCTAAAATTGAAAAGTACAATAGTATTGTGAAAGGTGAATTGAATCAATCTAAGCAACAGCTTGAGAAGCTATATTCTACTAGTGAGAAGATTGATGAACAAATTTCTTATCAAAATCCATTCTATGATAAAATTGGTCTTGGATTTAACTCATCTAGAGTGAGTAAAGAAAGAAAGGAACCAGATCTGAAAGTTTACGAAAACATAGAAGAAAAGAAATCTGATGAAGTTGACAACTCTAAAGATACACCTAAACAAGAAGAACCACCTAAACAAGAAGAATCACCTAAAGGTATGCAAAAAGAATTTAAAGGTAGATGTTTTGCATGTAATAATTTTGGTCATATGAAGAAATATTGTACAGGTAAGCAATTTAAACCTCTTAATGGTTATTGTTATAATTGTCATGGTTTTGGACATAGAGCTATTGAATGTAGGAAACCTAAATTTAATGAGAATAATCATGGTAGTAGAATGTTTAGATATACTAACCATATAGATAAGAAACCTACTGAAGATATGAACATAGGAAATGCAGTAGTGTTTTATAGATGCAACAAGGTTGGACACATTGCCAGAAATTGTAGATCACAAATCAATCAAACTGGACTGAGATATGGAAACAATGGAGTAGTTTGTCAGATATGCAACAAATTTGGTCATACAACAAAGTTTTTTCGGATGAATAACATGAGGAACCCTAACCATAGAAATCATGCAAGGAGAAATGAAAATGCAAGCAACAATCATGGAGGTTGTTGTAGTAATTCAGAAGAAGTGAAGTTTATTAAAGCCACAAATCAAGGAGATACATTTAGCACTAAAGGTAATTAGAAAGGTGAAGCGTCGAATGGTAAGAGTGAATCTCTACCTAACCCATCTCAAAGTACTTAATTCATTAATAAAATATAGTAGAATAGGAACTTAGGATAGTGTAGAAGTTAGTATAGGATGAATTGAGTCTTGCGCAGTTAATGCAAGATAGTATATGATGTAGTGATACTATGGTTAAGAGCCCATGAGTTAATATGATGTTATGAGAGATCGCAAGAAGTTTTAAGTTTTGCAGGTAAGCAGGAACAACTTTTTGGAAAGAAGCGGCAACAGAATTGAATGCGATGTCAGAATCTAATGAGATTGAAAGATTAAAAGGTTATGATCAGTATTGTTTGATCATTAAAGTGAATACAAGTGTTAAGGAGATCAAAGGAGTAGTGATTGGAAGCAGTTTTAAAGGATTTGGTGAAGGAATTTCATGCCAGATCTACGCAAACCCTAAATTATGGAATTAAGGTATTTTACTAAGCAAATCTATCTGTCAGTTAGATAATTTGTAGAAGATATGGATGTTTCATTCATTCATAATGTGAGAGATAAGATCAGACCTAAGATTAAAAGGGAACTTGTAGAACCCTTGGAAGAAGACCCTAAATTATCTTTATCATCCATACCAGACAGAGTTTTGCATTTAGAGAATGTTAGAAGCTATTTGGGATGTAAGCTTGAAACCCTCAATGATAGTGATTTTACTAAGGAATATGAAAATTTTTATGATCAGGGTATGTCATTTTGAGAGTAGGGTTTGAACATTTGAAGGATAATGAAATCATAAAGTACTCTTTACAGTATGAATTTGATGATGAAGAATGCACTAAGATAATTCTGAGTAGAATACATAATGGAAAGTTTTGGTTAGATGACAGAATGATAGACATAACAATAGACCTAATTCATGAAGTAACTGGTTTGTCTAAATCTGGAGTCATACCATTTAATGAAAAGAATGTGAAGAAAACTATATTAGACAACACTAAATCATCTTACAATGGTAGAGGTATAGTGATTAGCAAGATACAACAAGATGATGTTAGGTATTTGTGCAAGATCCTTATAGTTAAATTTTGTGCTAATTCAAGAGAAGATGACATGGCAGCTGGAATGATTCATGCAGCCAATTTGATGTGTGTTGACAAAGTACAAGTAGACATGTGTGAAATCTTGAAAATTCAATTATTTGAGAACTTGGAGAAGATAAAGAAGACTAAAAACTCCCAGTTTAGATTCTCATCATTGATCACTTATATGTTTTTTCATTTGTTAAGAAGATTTCCATTTACAATTGGTGATGATTGGAATGATGGAAATACCACAATGGAAAGGATAAACATAGTATTGAGGAGACATATTATTGACAAGGTCAATGAGAGTGCAGTTTTAGTGATTAAAACATTTCAGAATTTGATGAAAAATAGATCAAGAATCTATCAGTCAATTGTTGAAAAGTATAAGAATGAGATATGTTTTATGGTTGACACTGACTTTACATTTATTGAAGCATTTGAACCTAGAGTAGAGTTCATAGACCCTCTTGGCTATGAAATTTCTAAAACTGAAGCAGAAGAATATGTGAACAGATTGCTTAAGAGAAAGTTGGATATTCATAGCAACAGGTTTGGAACTTTTGAGGAGAACTTCAACTCTGCAAAATCTATTCAGGAAGAGAAACAATCTAAGAAAAGAGTAGAAAGTACAATTAAGAAAATTTTGAAGGACACAGGATTGACAGAACAAGAGTTTATGATTGCAAAGAATACATCAACAACACTTAGAGACATTGGAAAAAAGGAAGTTTTGTCTGTTCCACCCCTATCAGCGGTTGAAACTGGAAATGTGAAGCATAAAGTGAAAGTAGAGCAAGAAGAACAAGAAGTTAGGAAATCTACAAGATCAACTCCACTAGGGAAAAGAGTGAAAGAAATAGCTACTAGACTAGGTAAGAGACATAAGATAATAGTGCCACCAGTACAAAGGAAAATAGCAGAGATAAAAGATGATGAAGATATTCAAGTGAAAAAGAAGACATGGAAACCAAAGATTGAGAAGGTAAATGATTAGATTATTTATGATGGAGATTTTTCTAAGATGAACAAGTACTATGATCTTTATAACTATGTAGAAAGATTGAATTTGGAAAATGCAGTTGTGAGACACATGATCCTAGCAAATAAGAAGTTTGACACAATTCAAGGTAAGATACCTAATGATTTATTTGAGAAGATAGTTAACAAGAAAAAGAGAGCAACTGAAGAAGACAATAAAATCAGAGAAAATCTTGTAATGAAACTATGTGAAATTAGAAACGAAGATCACTTTAAGGAAATAATGAAAGAACTTGGAACCCATCTGAGAACAAAGAAAAGAACCATTCAAATAATGGGAGGAAACTATGAAGAGATAAACAAGGAAACATAGCAAGCAATAGTGAAGGTAATGGCATCTAGTGTTGAAAAATACTCTAGTGCAGCAAAGTTAACAGAACATGTAGAGGAAGCTGAGCATCAAAAGAGTCCCTCTCCACCATCAATTAACATTGAAGATGAGTCAATGCATGTGGAAGGAACTAAGATCACATTGGACAATGATGACAATCCTTTTCAAAATCTTGAAAACATTGTTGACAATTTGACCTTAGAAGAATAGGACATATCTATTGTAGAAGGAGAGAAAGAATCAAGGAAAGAGTTAGAAAAGAAAATAGAGAATCAAGAAAACATAGAAATTCAAGGACAAAAAGAGGTCCCTAGAAAAGAAGAATCAGTCTTACACTCGAGATTACAAAGAAATCACAGATTGGATCAATATTTGAAAGTTTTGGGAAAGAGGTAGATGATGATGATCAAATGGAATTGATCACATCTCTGAACAAAATTATTAGAAAGAACAAGAAGCTGAAGATCCTTGAAGGATCTTTACTGGAAATAACAGAGAAGTTACAAAGTATTGTGACTAACTAGATAGCAGAAGCAGACCCACTAGAAAGAGCTAAGAAAGTTATGAATGCATTTGATAATGAATTCACTAACTTATCAGATATGGCTAAAGTGAAGGTTCAGATAGCCTATGAGGCCAAAATGTTTGATGATATAAGTCAAACTATGAGAAATGATATTAACAATCTAGATGTTTACATAAAAGACTTGAGAATAAATCTGGACAGAGGTAAAACTTTGTATATTCAGTGTACAAAATTTGAAAACCATGTATCTGAAGAAGATGAGAAGATTAAGGCTAAAGAAGTAGGAATTCAGTCAGAGACAAATCTTTTAGTCAGCCCTAATGTAAAGATATTGGATATTGAGAAAAGAATCAGCAAAGTAAATGATGAAATAAGGATTCTCAATGATGAAAAGGATAGGAAATTGAAAAGATTCACTCTTCTAAAAGAGCACATTTCAATAAAGATAAGCATTGTTGAAGGACAGTTGGAATAATGTCTTGCATCAAAGACATCTTTTGAGAAGTTTAGTTTTGCAAACCTTCAAGCATGTGAGATCGCATCTTATGGACTATGTGCACTACTCAGTGTTGCAGATTCCATTAATAAGGCACGGGAGAAGGAGATAAAGAGCATCAAAGTGAATTTTGTAGATTGTTTTGCAAGCCTACCACCTCTGCAATATTGAATCAAGGTATATGACTTTTTTTTTTTAACATAGTTTTTGGCATCATTTTTTGAGATTATTGTCAAAGGGGGAGAGATATATAGCAGAAAATTGATGTATGTATGATAAGGAAGTATATTCTTGGGGGGAGTATAGAATATAGATAATATTTATGGAGTCATAAGGACAACAAATATATTTTTTGTTATGGCCACAATTTTGAGTTTTTGAAGTTTTGAGACTTAGCCAATTTTCTCATATGTTGCCACCAATGACAAAGGGGGATATTGTTGGAAATTTGGCTGAGTTAGATATCTAGATGTTTTCATTGTGGAAACATATAATCTACATGAAGACCACATATGACAGAGATGAAGTATGACAGAGTGCAAAGCAAAATTGTCTAAGTATGTGCAGTATTTTCCCAGTGTACCCAAGAGACAGTTTTGATTGGAAATGTTGATTGAAGTATGTTTAATGCTTGGGCACTTGAACATAGATACTATGATGACTATTGAAGACTCACCTGAGAGTGCAAGTCTATACGGCATGTACGCAAGAAGTTATGGCATTTTTACCAAAGATATTGTTAAGCCGACATGATAGAATATGAAGATAGAATTGGTAAAGAGTTAAGGGATTATTTTGTTTATCAAAATAATTTCTTAATAATATAAAGGGATGAAATCCTAGATTTTAACCCTTGGGTAAATATGTATTTTGTGTAAAGCTTTATGTTATGTAAAGCCGACTGTAAAAATTATTATTCCTAATAACTTGTATAAATGTAAGGCATATGAAATGTGAAAGAGAGATGCAATTGTAATAAGATAGATGATATAGCGAAAGATATTGATACAAAGTTTTGAAAGATAAGCAAGTAGTATAAGGTTATGTACCTTACTCTACTTTGTAATCATTAATCATTGTACATTACTTGTTTGGGCAGTGGGCTCATCTTGTAGTCATTTGTAATCAGTACTACCAACTCTTAGTAGGGTTGAGTCTTCTAACAAGGCCTATAGTCCCTTAATCAGGACTGAGATACTATATGATTGTAATAGGCTCCTCATAGGGTCAACATCCTTAACAAGATACTTTTGATTAGTGGATCTTTGTGGGTACCATCCCCACCGGGGTTTTCCCTTGGCCATGGTTTCCTCAAGAACAAATAATGTGTTATGAGTTCATTTGCTTTATTTATATGCATGTTATTTAGTTTACTATGTTATGCATGTATTAAGATAATCTATTATATCCATATTTGGGTGAAAGCAAAAGTTTAGAGAACACTGATTCACCCCCCCTCTCAGTATTCCCTATTTCTAACAATAAAGAGTTTCATTACTCATCCAGCTTATTATTGATACCAAATTTGTATTGTAATGAAAATGAAAAGTAGTCACCCCACGAGTTGAGCCTTTATGGGATACAAAACTGAAAAAATATAACTTGCCCCTGCTTTGTGCGTGAATGACCCATAAATAGGCTTGATAAAATCAAGCTTATATTAAAAAAATAAGAAACAAAAAATCAAGACCGTTACATAATAGGCATTTAAAACAAGAAACAAAATTAAATAAAAGCAAGACCATTACATATTAGGTGTTTGAATCCTAGCTTGGAAAGAGAACATGCATTCATTTCGGTGTTTCTTTCATGCTTTTAATTATTATAATTATTTTAATCTGGCATAGTCATTTAAGGAATGAGAGATAATATTTGTATTCTTTACATGCTTATAATTAACTAGGCCAAGTTTGTAATTTATATATAATTTTTATTTTATTTTAATTTATTTTATTAAAAAGGTACATTTATCAATACTTTTCACTTAGATAATATAATTCATATGATTTGATATTAGCTAGTATAATCATTTGAATGTGACATAGTCATTTAAGAAATGAGAAAGAGACTTAGGATAGACACAATCTCCAACATTGCTTGGTTGTTCTCTTGCTTAGCTTTCATTTCCTCGGCAAGTAGAGGTGCAACAGGTGTGACATAATCATGCTCAACATAATACTTTGCAGAATCACCAATACCAGCCAGATGCAGCTTCATCAAGCTTTTCCATGCAGGGAAGTTCTCCTTATTCAACTTTTCTACCTCCTTCAACTTTTCTACCTCCTTCTTATACATCCTGATCATTTGCTTCAAGTACCTTTAAACTTGTTCTTTGTAAGCACCAACAACTCTAATACCAATTGTTAATATGATTTAGAACAATAGAGAGGGGGGGGGTGAATCAGTTGTTCTCAGGTCCAAATGTATAAAACAAACTTTAAAACTCTTCAACAAATCAGATCTAATAACCAAAAGCTACTCGGTCATTACTGATTGCATAACAGAAACATATAATAGTGCAGTCCACTTATCCAATAGAATCTAACTTGTAAAATAGAGAAATTTTCAAACCAAAACATTCACACAAGTATCAACACCAAGATTTATAGTGGAAACCCAATTTGGGAAAAACCACTTTGTAACATGTTACTATTATGTTCACTCTTCTTAAGTGAGCTCGGTGAAAAGCCAACCCTATCAAAGGTTACAAACACACTGTTAGGTGTGACCTAGTTAAAGGATTTAAACCACTCTGTTAAAAGTGTGCCTTGTTATAGGACTTACATACACTCCATTAGAATGCAACCTTGTTCAAAGGATTTATACCTATGACTGTTAGGTCAACCTTTGTTAAAAGGATTTTGACTATTACAATGGTTAGAAAGTAGTAGTAGTATTGATCTAAAAAACATACAACTCACTTTGCAAATATTAGATCCAATTCCGTACATATATGTTGGCTTATTGACTATGAAACTTTACCATCTCCATCACTGATCTGCACAAAAATTTCTTCAAGAAATCACAACACTTCTCCTTCAACCTTCTCTGCTTGTACATTCAATAACATCAACAATACTTCCAACATACTCTCTTGTTCAACCTCTAGCTTAGGTTTCCTTAATACTTCCTCCATTAGGTCAATACATCTTTTTCCACTTAATCTCCTTCATAGATCTTAGGGTTAGGTCAGATTCATCGAATCCTTCCTACTTTATGTTCTTCGGCTATCCTTCTAGAAATATCTCTTGAATCTCTTAATAGATTTACAATCAAATGTTTTACAGTGCATTAAATGCTTTCATACAATCAATAAATGAAGTCAACACATTTTACATAATCCAAGAATTCAATGATGTCGGCTGGAAATTTGAATTCTCCCTCAAATGTAAAATACCAACGCTCGGTCAATACAGTGTTCAACTCCTCGATCTTCATTAGAAAGCTCAATCACCTCAAAAATTATTTCCTCGGCTAATACTATCTTCCTCGGCAATTAACTGTTGTTCGGTCAACACTGAATTTACTCAACATATACTATTTCAGTCGATACTAACATCAATCGGCTTAAACTAGATTTCTTCATTTCTACTCATTTAAGCCTACCAGTTGAGTCTTCATTATTACTTAGATAAACAATACATTATCTTATCATTGTGCTACATAATCAAGTACTCATTGAACTATCAAGATAACTCAACCTTTCCTTTCCCCTTAGCAACAAAAAATAGATATAGTACTTTCTTAAATAGCAACAGTCTTACTAGTTAAGGTTTAACATTAATGACAATACAAAAATTGCTTCAATTGTAGTTTCCAACAGACTATACCCTCACAAACAATGACATAGACTGGTTTTACTATGTTTCCTTTCTCTATTGATAGGTTTCCTTTCTCTATCATAGGGGTACAGTCAAAGGATTCATTGAAAAAATGATCCTTTGAATGGTTACTATCAATATGAATGATTTGATATAGCATATTGCTCATTTTACTTGAAGTTTGGAATAGCTTGTGCAAGAGTGAAAGTACTTTTGATCATTTTGGTCATGACTGTTCCTCTACACAGTTAGGAAATGTAACTGTCTAATGATTATATGTAATGTTGAATGGATTAAATTCTTTATTATTGGTAGAAGTGAATGGAAGGAATAGTGTTGACCTGTTAGGTTTCATTTATTATTGAATTCAATAGTTTCCAAGATGTGTTGAGGAGTCGCTCCTTGTTTAATGTTAACTATTCCTGCACAATCCACTCGTACAACAGTGAATTTACAAAACTGAACCAATGGCATGTTTACAACAAAGAAATAGAATGATAATAATATGCTAAAAATTCTATTCTATTTAATACATGCCAAAGGACCAGTCACAACAATTCTTAAACATACTTTATCTGATATGATGAATTGTTAATAAAGGTCTAATTCTGTAGACTACTAGCATGAAGGAAGATTTGACCTAGCCAAATCTTCCTTCTACCACCAAAAAAAATGTGTGATAACTATGTCTACTCCAACCTTAATTGTTTAAGAATTCATCATATCAGATAAAGTATGTTTAAGAATTGTTGGGAGTTCTATTAGACCTTTGTTGTAAACATGCCATTGGTTTTGAAATGTTTGGATTCACTTTTGTTGATATTACTGGCATGTTTAATGATGCCATTGTATATTGCTACGATTCTCTCTAAAATGACCACATTCTACTAGTGTCGTGCCCTAGCCCATGCTTTATATCCATTTTTTTGAAATGTTGATTATGGTTATCAAATGGACAACCCATGAGCTTCTAGCTAGGTGCCATTTGTATTGATAGCTTAGGGCATTAAATGATAGCTTAGGGCATTAAATGTATTGTATCATTGATAGTTGAGACTTTGTTAAAATGAAATAGGACAAAGAATGATTTTGATTTATTCTCTCTATTTTGATCTCTAAGTGACTTACAACCCTAGATAAGTATATGCAGATTTACGGATGCAGTTGCAGGATACATAGCAGCTGATAATTCACAAGAAATCTATGCATCCAATTTGAATAGAAATTAATACAAAGATATAGGGTCCTCCAACGGCCCAATCATCTGGACCTTGACTGTCCCCTCAACTAGTGACCCTTCAAAACTGGGTTATCATGCAATTAGTGAGTTATCCTTCATTCTCCTGGTCTGCCTTGCATCCAAACATATTGGAAATACACACTACAATGATAAAAAGTCTTTAACAATCCCCCTTCCCTTGAGGAACACTATCAACCATCCCTTCCACATAGCATTTCACTATTGTATGAGTGGATTGTGCAGGAACAATTAACATTAAACAAGGAGCAAAATCCTCAACACATCTTGGAAACCATTAAAAGGGCAAGAAATCAGTTTGGAGACCTTTTTTGTAAACATGCCATTGGTTCAATTTTGTAAATTTGTTTTTTGTGTTAAATGCATTTAAATGGAACATTAAGCATAGTAATAATATGCTTAATCTATTAGTAATTGGCAGATTAAATGCAGATAACACCTTTATTAGTTTAGCATGTTATTATAAGATACTAAAGAAGACCTGCTATTTGTTAGAGAAATCTTTAATGTCCCCCACAATGAAGACAATGAAGATTGACCTCCTGCCCCACAACAAAAAACATTGTAATAAGAATAAGATATAATATAGTGTTAGAATAAACTTTGAAAAAATACATGTAATACTTATGTTAATGATCTAAAAAGCTGCAAATATAGGAATTGAAAAAGAAGATAGTGCCAAGAAAAATTTTCAAAAAAATGAAACATGATGAAAAGTAATAACATTAACAATGCCAAGATTCACAGCATTAAATTTCACCTACGTTTGAGTTTCTACAGTGGGTTGCCCAGCATCAAAAATATGTTGAGTTGCATTTGAGCTGTAACTAAGAGTATCATGTAGAACATACCCTAAACTTTGAAAGTGTTCTCTAGCCTGGGAATTCAAAATTCAATCTAGGAAAGCATCAGGAAGTGAAATAAATTATAGACATCAACATTAACATCATCATAATCATTAGACATAAATTATAGACATCAACATCAACATAATCATAATCATTTGGAGGGTATTTGTTTTGGATAATACTATGCTTCTTGAAAGTTTTCATGATGCTTCTAAACTTTAAAGACATATTTTATGGCTTAATGATAATATAGAATAGTGTTTTGTTTTCTGATGTAAAATATTTTCAATATAATCATGGAATGTTGTTGATCATTCATGGTCTTGAAGAAACTTTTCTTCTATTTGATGTATCCTGAATTCATTGAGTTCTAGTATAGGTGAATTGGCCAGATTGAATAATTTCTAGAGTTAAATTTTTGTTTACCTATGTAAGCTTCACATTCATTCTTTGCTTGTTTTGATTCTAGAGTCTTGATGTTGTTTCTCAATGTTATATAGACTGACCACAAGATGGTTCAGTTGGTCCTCTCTTTTTGTTTAATCATTTGTGTTCTTCATGGTGTAAGTGTCAATATGTTATTATTCGACCAGCATGGCATACCCCCACTTTTGACAAACCTCACAACATGCAAATCACAACCAAAGACTTGGGTTATCAACATACACAAACAATGATTACTCTTAGGAAATAATGATCATTAATATTCATTAATGGAAGGCGGTGATTCCTTGGTAATAAAGGCATTAACAAAATTCATCATCTTAACCAAGTCATGGGTGGTGATCCTTGAAATAACAGAATTAGTAAAAGGAAATAACAACATAACTAATAATCATTACCTTTATTAATAAGTATAAAGCAGTGCTTATAGTTTGAATAGAAATCCACGTCTCTTAGAAAATAGATCTTTGTTCAAAGGGATGCATCACTTCATTTGGATATAGAGGCATAGAAGGAAAGACATTTTATTTGGAGTGAGAAAGAAGGAAAATTGGAAAACAAAATATGGAATAATCAGGTTGGAATTGGAGAATAATTTAGAAATAAAATTGACGCAAGAGGAGGGATAGGGGCCAGAAATGGCACACCCTAACCTAATCCACCCTTCTCAACAACATGCGAAAGAAACAACATACAATAGTGAGAGAGAGAATGCAGAACTTTCATATATTATCTTCAAATTGATTCATACGAGCTAAGCTATAAGGTCTTCCCAATTTCAGCTAGATATTATAATCAAGTACAGAAGTCCTCAAACATGTGAGGATCTACAGATAGTCTCCAATCTTCTATCTTCCCTCAAAACTCCCTCCCTAAACTATAACCAAATAACTACATTTATACAAGAGGCTACCGAACTGAGTCAGCCTTTAGATCCACAATCAATGGAAGGAATGACCAGATCTAGGTCCACATGCTTCCCAATGATGGATACCAACATTAAATACGTGACCCAAATTAAATGCACAAGTCGACGTCAATAGAAACTCAAAAGAAACCCATCGGTAAGAAAATCCAACTGAGTTCAAGACAAGCATCACTGAGTGCCAAGGAAATTCACTGAGTGCTAGAGAGATAACCGACCAACACTGGAAAACAAAGGAAATTGAGCAACATTAAACCAACTCAGTCAAAGCAGGAACTGAGCAACACAAACAAGCTCAAATATGTTTTTGGTGACACAGGATTGCCAAGGACCCAAGATGCTCCTGCATTAGACACCTGGGGTTATTTGAAATGATTCTCTGAATCATGAAATAGGTATGATCTAAGCTACATCCAACTTAGACTGTGAAATCCAAGAATTGTCTTTAATCAATCTATTCTTCCACTTTACCAGATATTCCATATACTATTTTCCTCTTGTAATTCTGCCAATTCTTTGCTCCAAAATATGATCAACCTCTTCATTCTACTTCTTAGGATAATCCGTCAGTACTACCATCTCTTATTCAGGTTCATAAAACTCATACAACTCAGCAATGTTGAATATAGGTGATATATCCATGTCATTAGGTAGCTCAACTTCATATGCATTTCCACTGTCAAACTTTCTCAAAATATTGCAAGGTCCAAACTTCTTCATCTTCAGCTTCCCATATGTTCCAATAGGAAGTCTTTCTTTCTTCAAATGAACCATCACTTCATCACCAACATCAAAAGTCTTATGTCTTCTTGATCTATCAACTCTATCTTTGTATTTCTGATTACTCTTTTCCAGTTTAAGTTTCACATCTTCATGCAATGTCTTCATGTATTCAGCAAATTTTACTCCTTCCACACTTCTTTTCTTTCATCATCAATGTCTCTCAAGTTTGATATACCTCTCAGTTGTATGCCATTTACAATCTCAAAAGGTGTTTTTCTAGTACTCTTATTCACTGAATTATTGTATGCAAACTTTGCTTGTGCCAACACAGAATCTCAATTACCCAGTGTGTCTCCAACTAAACATCTCAAAAGATTTCCCAAGCTTTTGTTCACAACTTCTGTCTATCCATCAATTTGTGGGTGAAATGTAGAACTATATTTCAACTTAGTACCCAACTTTCTCCAAAGAGTCTTCCAAAAGTATCCGACAAATTTATTGTCTCGGTCAGAGATAATACTCCTCGATAATCCATGCAATCTAACAATTTCCTTAAAGAAAAGATCTGCTACATGTACTACATCTAATGTCTTTCTACAAGGTATAAAATGTGCCATTTTAGAAAATCTATCCACAACCACAAATATAGAATCATTACCGCTTACTGCCTTCGGTAAGCTAAGAAAAAAATCCATACTGATGTCAATCCAAGGTTTCTCAGGTACAACAATCGGTGTATACAATCTAGTATTCTGACTAACTCCTTTAGAAACTTGACAAACTCCACAACTTTTCACAAATTTCCAAACATCTTTATACAACTGTGGCCAAAAGTATTTCTCCTTAAGAAAATTCAATGTCTTATCAACACCAAAATGTTCGACCAAACCACTAATATATTTCTCATTTATCAAATTAGTTCTCATTGCTCCTCTTGATATACACAACTGAATACCTTTAAAAAACATACCTCCCTACATAAAATATTCATCCCATTTAGTACTTTGTTGATCTTGAATAGGTGCCTTGCACTTTCTCCATGGCTCAGAAAAATTAGGATCAAATTCATAAGAATCTCTCATATCATCAAAGCCTAAAATTCCAATTTTCATCTCGTTCATCAAAGATCTTCTTCTACTCAATTCATCAACAACTCAGTTAGTGACTCCACTCTTATGCTTTATCACAAATGTGTAACTCTGTAAATACTCAACCTATTTCATATGTCTCTGATTCAACTTATTCTGACTACCCAAATACTATAAAGCCTTATGATCGGTATACAACACAAATTCATTCGGTATCAAATAATGTCTCCATTTCTTCAGTGCTTGAACAATAGCATAGAATTCTTGATCATACACAAAATATTTCCTTTTTGCATCATTCAAATTTTCACTAAAGAAAGCAATAGGTTTACCTTCTTGACTCAACACAGCTCCAATTGCACTACCACTTGCATCACATTCCACTTGAAATACCTTATTGAAATTAGGCAATGCCAAAATAGGTAATTCAACAACCTTCTACTTTAGAGTCTCAAAACTTTTATTAGGTCCATGTGTCCACTTGAATTCTCTTTTGTCTCCTCTCATAGTCTCAGTCATAGCATTACAAATTGAACTAAAATTCCTAATGAACTTTCAGTAAAAACTTTCCAAACCATGAAATGATCTTACCTCACTAGCATTCATAGGTGTAGACCAATTCAATATAGCTTCAACCTTTTCAGGATCCATTTTCAAACCATCAGCTAAAATCACAAATCCCAAATACACAATCTCCTCTTTCATGAATGAACACTTTTTCAGATTTATCAGCAACTTTTCTTCTTTCAATCTCCGCAAAACTTGTCTAACATACAACAAATGTTCTTCTCTAGTCTTACTAAATATCATAATATCATCAAGATATAAAATCACAAACTTACCCAAGAATTTTTTCAAAACTTCATTCATCAACCTCATAAAAGTACTCGGTGCATTAGTTAAACCAAAAGGCATAACCAACCACTCATACAAACCTTCTTTTATCTTGAAAGTAGTCTTCCATTCATCACCTTCTCTGATTCTAATCTAATGATACCCAATTTTAAAATTAATCTTGGTAAAATACTTTTCTCCAATCAGACTATCCATTATATCATCCATTCTTGGTATAGGAAACCTATGTACTTCACTATCATCTTATTGATTGCTCTAGAATTAGTATACATTCACCATTCTCCATTATTCTTAGATGCCAATAGCACAGGTACTGCACAAGGACTCAAACTTTCTTTGATCAAACCTTTCTCCAATAATTCTTGAATCTGTCAGTTTAATTCCTGATTCTCGGTAGGTGTCAATTGATGAGGTTCCTTATTTGGTAAACTAGCTCTAGGGATAAGATCCATGCAATGATAAATGCTTCTCTTCGATGGAAAACCATTTGGTACATTATCAGAAATGATTTCACTATACTTGGTGAGTAACTTATCAATCTCCTCAAGGACACTGTCCTCTATTTTCCTACTCGATTTGTTAGGAATCACAACAAAACATACATCATTTCTCTTCAAATCCTTAAAAAACTTTCTTCCTTCCATCAAGAAAAATTTCACAGATGTGCAAACATTACTAACAGGTTCTTCCATCAAAGGTAACAAGATTTGTCTTTTTCCATAAGCCAAAATAGTATACTTATGCAATCTCCCATCATATATAGCATGTCTATCATATTGCCAAGGTCTACCCAACAAAATATGACAACAATCTATAGGCATGATATCACATAACACCTTATCAAAGTACTTCCCAATTTTCAAATTCAGATAACATTGTTCACTTACCTAAAGTGTATGCTCATCTTTGGTCCATGAAATCTAGTAGGGCTTCGAATGTTCCAACCTTTTCAACTGCAACTTTGTGACCATCTCTTCAGATGCCAGATTCTCCAAGCTACCCTTGTCAATGATTACCTTCCAAACTTTTTCAGAAACTCTACATCTAGTCTTGAAGAAACTTTTCCTTACCGGATCTTCCTTTTTACCTTCATTTCAAAGTTCTCTTCTTACCATCAAGTTATTTTACTTCTTAGGTTCATTTGGTGACTCTTCTTGCACCAAATAATTTCTACTGCTTCCAACCTTCTTACTTGCATGTGTACACTCAAATGATCTATGTCCTTCTTCTCCACAATTGTAACAAGTTCCTCAGAAACTTCCTCTATTATAACCACCTCGGTAGTTACCACCTCTGCCTCTAGATGAAATTTCACCTTTCCACTTGGTCTTGCCTTTATCTAGAGTTTTATTTTCTAGTACAAATCTACTATTTTCACCATTGGATCTACCTCTTCTTCTAGGGAATCTACCACCTCTACCTCTTTGTCTTTGCTCATGTCTATTATTCAATTTCTCCTCAGCTTTCAATGAAAATTGATAAGCCTCTTCAATGTTCTCCAATTTGAACAAACTGATTTTTTCTTGGATGGAAACTCTCAAACCATTCAGGTATCTAGCAACTCTTTCCACATCATCTTCATCATGTCTAGATCTGATATATATTCTATATAATTCCTTAGTATATTCCTTTACCAAGCTATCTTTCTGCCTTAAAATTTGCATTCTCCTAACTAGGTTAATATGATAATCACAAGGTACAAACTTTCCTTTCAATTTATTCACCATTTTACTCCATACCTTTATTTTGTCTTTGCCTTTCCTCTTTCTGTCCAACTACAGATGTTCCCACCATAAGGATGCATGACTTTTCAACTTAGTGCTTACAATTTTCACCTTCTTTTCCTCAAGTACATTTTCATAATCAAATTAATTTTCCATCTCAGTGATCCAATCCACCAATTCATCAGAATCCAATTTCCCACCATACTCAGGAGGATTAAAGTGTGGTGTAGACTTTAGACTTGTCAAAGCCTTCAAGAATCTTTCTGCACCCTGATCCATCATAGGTGCAGGTTCTACATCACTTTGTTCTACCTCAATTTCATCATCAATAACATCTTCAAGATTTCTTTATCTGCACTAGGCTTTCTCAACAACTTCCAATCTAGTAGCAAGTTGTCTGAACATGTTTTCCAATCCTAGATCCGCATCTCACCTCCCACGAACCATCTTGAAAACCCTTTGGAATTGTAGGTCAGATCACAATCTGCTACCCCACAACAATTCAACTAGGGCTTCACAAGAAGGAACCTTCAAATCTAGATTCACAAACCTAGATCCAGATCTCACCTCGCTTTGATACCACCTGATCCACCTTTCTTAGCAACACGTGGAAGCAACAACATACAACAATGAGAGAGAGAATGTGAAACTTTCATATATTATCTTCAAATTGATTCATACATGCTGGGCTATAAGGCCTTCTTGATTTTGGCCAGATATTACAATCAAGTACAGAAGTCCTCAAACATGCGAGGATATGCAGATAGTCTCTAATCTTCTATCTTCCCTCAAAATTCCCTCCCTAAACTCTAACCAAATAACTACATTTATACAAGAGGCTACTAAACTATGTCGGCCTTCAAATCCACAATCAACAGAAGGAATGACCAGATCTAGGTCCACACACTTCCCAATGATGGATACCAACATTAAATCTATGACCCAAATTAAATGCACAAGTCAGCCTCAACAAAAACTCAAAAGAAACCCGTCAGTAAGAAAATCCAACCAAGCACCAAATAAGCATCATTGAGCACTAGGGAAATTCACTGAGTGCTAGAGAGATAATTGACCAACACCGGTGAACAAAGGAAACTGAGCAACACCGAACCAAATCAGTCAAAGTAGGAACCAAGCAACACAAAAAAACTCAAATATGTTTTTAGTGACACAGGATTGCCAAGGACCCAAGATGCTCCTGCATCAAAACTTGAATTATAAAAAAGATAAGTTATCTAGTTCTTTGTTTGAGGTTGGATTCTAATTCTAATTTTGTTCTCCTCTGAGTTTGACTTGGGTTCCTTTGGTAGGAACTTGGGTACCTGGGCCAATCCCTAGTGCACCTGTAGTATTATAAATATGATACATGAGGTATTTTATTCATAATTTTATAGGCTAACTCATTATTATGGTAACATGGGTATGACCACACTCCATGCCTAATGGTACCTGACATGAAGTGTGGTTCAAATGAAGTTGAACCAAATGCTGACCATGATGGCTATGATCATGATGAAGGTGAATATGAATATTAAATCTAAAATATAGCTTGTAATTTGAATTTTCATTGTGAATGAAGAAACTATAGATTCAAGTTGACTCATTCTATGTTGTAGTATATTTGTTCTCTAGATCTACCATATTATATATGTGCAGCCTATAAGGGACATCTTCTACTCATCCATGTATCAGAGATCGGTAAGAGTTCTTAGGAGAAAGATAAGATGTCAGTGGGAGATGGAGAAACCAATCTCAGAATACCACTTGAAGCCTTGGAATGTTGAGAGTGGGATAAAGGCTACACTTGACACCCTATATAAGGAACAATCTTATTGAGCTTCACTTTGTTTCAAGAATATAGTTTTATATTCTATACTAAATAGGGCCAACCATGTGAAGGTGGAAGCTCATTTGGCCCCACCCCCCTAACATCACTCTAAATTCCCCGTTAACATCTAACATTCATTCATTATTTCATCCATTAATAAAATGTAACATTCATTAATTATCACACGATAACTTTCATTAACACATTAATAAAATGTAACATTCATTAATTATCACATGATAACATTCATTAACATTCATTAATACATTATAAAATTTATGAACATTCAATACCACATAATTAAATTCATTGGCATATAAAAATCAGTCATCATTATCAATTAAGGTGCATAGATGACAATCATTTCTTTTTTTTTCTTTTGATTTCTTGTTTTTAAGAAGTAATCGCTAAGAGGAGCATCGATATCATCATGATCATTTCCCCTCTCATTAGATCTCAATGCACGCATAGTTCTCTATTGATGCAAAGGCGGGTCATCTGCAATAACATATAAAAGGGTTAAATTAAAAACATTAAAAACATTTTAAAGTATTTTAGTACTTTAAAGGACATAATCATATAGCTCTTTACCTAATCTAGTCACATCATCAACATCAAGATCAGTTTGTCTGGCCTCAGCCTCAACCTCAACCTACTCCTTACCAACGGCCTCTACACTCTCTACAAATGCAATACAAATTGTTACATTAATCCAAACACCAATTGCAATTAAATTTTTATTACTACACCAATCAATTTAAGATGTTTACTTGTATTACTCTGATGCACATCCTCATTGTCATCATCATGCACAGGTAGTGTATGACCAAAATCGGCACGCTGCATTTAAATTTCATACGCATTCATGTTACCATTGTTTTCTTACTTAAAATAAATTTACTCACTTTATGTTGGAACTTAACATCAAATAAAGTAATTGGTAAATAATTAAATTTGAAATATCATCTATTTAGCTTACTTACCATGATGGATCCATTAGTAGAACCTTGTGCAATTCATATTCTTTCTACCACAACTTTATAGCCTTGTTGGAAGCCAATTCTCTTGTCCTCTTCAGTGAGACTTATATTGAACTTTGTGTCCTGCATTTTTGTTTGGTATCATCAAATTTTAGTTCATTATTTCATCAAAACAAAAAATATTGCAAATTATAAATAAATATTATAAAGATCATATTATTATTTTTAGTGCTAAAAGCCATCTACAGATTGTATTTTTCTCATTTAATTCTGACAATATTAACACTTACAACTCATGCAGCAAGTTTGGAATAACCACCATAGCCTATCTTGTATTTCCCATGATTTTTTAGTCTTGCCTTTGTTTCCTTTGATGTGTCAGGCAATCTATGAAGAGATTGAAATATGTTAGTTCTGTTGGAGATTTTCCAGCAAGCCAGTACTAACTATATATCTATCATTGATGAAAACATATGGTAAGTAGCATGCATGGAAGACTTATGTAGTAATCTTTGAGTATATGTAGCATGGACATGTTATCAACATTATATCATGGATGTAGAGGTTAATTGTTAGAACAGACAGTTATGTAGTAGCTTGTGTCAGCAGTGTTCCTAACAGAGTTACAGGCAGTGTTCTGTGAGTGATTATCCATACAGTCATCATGGAGCCTTGCGCCTTTGGATATGTGATGAAGACATGTTAGTGATGTTACAATCATGGATGCAGAGTCTGATGATCAATAGAAGTGAATTTATGAAGTCACTATTCACTAGCATCAGTTTCTTGTGTTTATTCAGAAGAGCCGACAAAGATTATATTGGTTCAAGAGTTGCGCTTATCATTTTGGTATGCACCCTTGGATTAAGGATTGGAGAAGAGTTAATAATGTTTGGTTAAGAGTGCATGATGTAATTCATCTTGAGGAGAATGTTTCAATTACTTTGGTAGATCCTATAGTGTGTAGCGTGCGTCTACATTTATTAATATTGGACTGGTCCCAGATTGTGTTGTGTGCTTAGTAGAGCTGATAGAATTATTATTGGAGTATGTTATGGTTTCTCTAATATGATTTCAAGGTGGTTCTAATAGGCCAACTTGATTATATCATTTAGAGGAAAGATATTTATAGGCAGTCATTTGTTATTGCTAAAGTATGGTTCTGAGTTGATTGCGAAGAGTAGAGCAGAGTGTGTGAAGTGTTGAGCCATCAAAAGAAGGTCTATGTGACCAAGTGAAGAGTTTTTTCTATACATTGGAACTGATCTAGATAGTAGGTCAAAGCGTAGTTCACCAAGATCTAGATATAGTGTATACCTATTATTCAGAAGGTTGTAGCCTTCACCCCTTTGAGCAGTGTGCTCTCAGACAGTGTGTCCTCACCCCTAACAGGGTTAATTGTAAAAGACTCCTAATAGGTTCTGACCCTTTATCAAGTCACTGTACTAAATATATTATAAAGAGACTCCTAACAGGGTTAAGGATCTTCTAACAAGGATCATAAAATGCTAGTGCAAATTATTAGTGGGTGTTAATTCCCACTAGGTTTTTTACCTATTTGGGTTACCCCGTAACCAAAATATTGGTGTTGTGTTCAAGTGTTCTTTGATTATGTTTATACTTTATGTTTAAGTATACTTAATTGGTTAAAGAATTGAAACTTGTAGATAACTGATTCACGCCCCCCCCTCTCAGTTATCTCTTGGGACTATTCCCAACAATTGGTATTAGAGCCAAGTGCCTCAAAGAGAAATTTTAACAACTTGAGGTTGATCAAATGACATTCTTTAGAAAAGACAGTCCTAAGTTTGATGAAGAGAATTATCTTGATTGGAAGAACAAGATGATGACACATTTGCAGTGCATTTCTTTTGAAGTTTTTGAAGTGGCTATCAAGGAAGTTCAAATCCCCTCTCTAGCAGATCTTGCAAAGGATGATGCTACTAGCAACTAGAAGGATTTTTTCCATCATAATGCAATAGAAAAAGAAGCCCTTATCAGTACCCTATCTGATAGTGAGTTTTCAAAGATAAAGAAAATAGACACAACCTATAGGATATGGAAGCACCTAGAAGACATGTTTGAAGGAGATAAACAAGAAAAGAATGCACATAGAAAGACATGGAAGAAAAAGTACAATACTTTGAAGATGCTACCTAAAGAGAACATAAGAGCCTACAATCAAAGGATCAATGAAGCAGTTGCTGGAATCAGAAACAATGGTGGAGAAATCTTAAAAGAAGACATCACAGATAAGGTGATGACTACCTTGACACTAGAATATGAGAACAAGATAAACATCCTTGATGAGACTATGCAATTTTCAAAAAACTTCAAAAGAGAAACCTTAATCAACAAGATTGCTGCATTTGAAATATCAAATTTAAAGATAGATCCTAAAAGTGAGACAACCTTCAAAGCTTCGGTCCATGGTAAGAAATCCTTGAACACCTCTAGTAATTTTGATGATGATAATGAAGAAAAAACTCTAGATGATTTAATTGCTATGATTGCTAAAAGAGAAAAGAAAGGAAAAGGAAAATATGAAGGACAATTACCATTCAAATGCTTTTCATGTAATAAGATTGGTCACTTTGCATCTAAGTATCCTACAAGAGTTAAAAAGTTCAAGAATAACTACAAGCCTAAGTATACAAAGGAATGCTACTATGTTGGAGATGGAGTATAAGATGAAGAATCAATAGAAGAGGAGATTGGATTCATTGCTCTTGAAGATGAAAAGAATTTACAAGAGTTAGCACTGATTTCACAAGCTGACATCAAGACAGATTGGATCATTGACAGCGGTTGCTCACATCACATGAAAGGTAACAAAGATATATTTGTTCATTTGGATAGATACAAAGGAGGCATGGTTAGATTTGGAGATAACAATCCTAAACCCATCATTAGTAGAGGAGCCATCACCTTGGATGGAAAGAATAGCACTAATGATGTTCTTTATGTTGATGGTTTGAAACATAACCTACTAAGTGTTGGCCAGTTACTTGATAAAGGTTACAAGTTGGAGTTCAATGGAAACAAGTGCATCATTAACAACAAAGAAGGAGAAATAATTGCATTAGGATCAAAGACTAAAGGTAATGTTTTTCAGCTTAATCTAGAAGCAAGTTGTTTTGTTGCTAAAGTAGATGAAAATTGGCTATGGCATAAAAGACTATGCCATATCAATTTTGATAACATAGTAAAGATAATTGATGTAAAGGAAGTTAGAGACCTACCTAGCATAGCAAAGCTAGTTGATACTATATGCAGGGAATGTGTAATGGGAAATCATGTGAGGAATTCATTCAGGAGCAAGCATAATTCAGTAGAGAACAAGTTGGATATGATTCATACAGACCTATGTGGACCAACTCAAACAAAATCATACTATGGAGAAAGGTATTTCATTTTATTTGTAGATGATTATTCTAGAATGATGTGTGTTGCATTCTTAAAAGATAAGTCAAAAGCATTTGAGAAGTTCAAAATTTTCAAAGATAAGGTTGAGAATGAATCTGGACTAAAGATAAATTGTCTAAGGTCGGATAGAGGAGGAGAATTCACCTATGATAGATTCTATGAGTACTACGAAGAAAATGGCATAAAGAGATAGTTAAGTGCACCTAGAACCCCTCAGTAGAATGGGATTATAGAGAGAAGGAATAGGATCATCCTTGATACAGCGTGCACCATCATGATTGAAGGAAAAGTTAAACACACCTATTAAAGAGATGTAGTCAATACAACAGTGTATACAATCAATAGAATACAATTAAGGCCTGGTGCAGACAAGACACCTTATGAGCTATGGTTTGGTAATGTTCCGAAAGTGAAATACTTCAGAATCTTTGGAAGAAAGTGCTACATCAAGGGGGATGAAGAAATAGGCAAGTTTGATGCAAGAAGTGATGAAGGTATTTTTCTTGGTTACTCTACTAAAAGTAAATCTTATAGATGTTTTAACTTGAGATTGAAGAAAATCATTGAAAGTGCTCATGTTAAGATTGATGAAAAGTGTATGGTTCAAGAAAGATATCATGATTACTCACCTATGACTGAAGAAGAACCCAGACCTTCCACTAGTGAGATAGTTGTTGAAGAGATGTTTGACAGTATTAATGTATTGTTCAATGACCTTGAAACAAGTGAAGAAGAAATTTAGAAGAAAGATGAGTTAGTATCACCTAAAGTTCCAAAGTATACATCTAGATATCACTCTAAGGATGAAATCATTGGAGATCAGAGTAGAAAAGTCACACCAAGATTAAAATCAATGAATAAGTATGTTTACTATCTCAGATTGAACCTTTAAGTGTTGAAGATGCATGCAATGATTCAGATTGGCATGATGCTATGAAAGATGAACTAGATAGATTATCAAAAATGATACTTGGGAACTGGTTCCAAGACCTAGTGATAAGAATGTAATTAGAACAAAATGGATATTCTAAAACAAGATGAATGAAGATGGTACAACAGTAAGAAATAAAGAAAGGTTAGTATGTAAGGGATATGCGCAGAGAGAAAGCATTGATTATTCAGACACATTGGCACCTGTGAGAAGATTAGAAGCTATTAAGTTGTTTCTAGCTTATGCAATAGTCAAAAACTTCAAAGTCTATCAGATGGATGTCAAGTCAGAATTCTTGAATGGAGAGTTAAAAGAAGTATATATTGAGCAGCCAGAAGGATTCACCCTATCAAACAAACCTGATATAGTATGCAGATTGAGGAAGGCCCTCTATAGACTTAATCAAGCCCCTAGAGCATGGTATGAAAGACTTGATGGATATCTAACAAAAATTAGATTTAAGAAAGGAGCAGCAAATTATAATCTAGTCATAAGAGATACATTTGAAGGACTACTACTTGTAGCCATATTTGTTGATGACATTATCTTTGGGGGTAATGAAAAACTTAGTGTAGACTTTGCTAAGGAGATGTAGAGTGAGTTTGAGATGAGCATGATTGGACCTATGAAATACTTCTAGGGATTAAATGTGCAATAGATAGAGAAAGGTATTTTCATTAATCAGTCCAAGTATGTGAAAGAAATATTAAAGAAATTCAAGATTGGTGATTGCAAGCTAGTAGGGACACCTATGATAACTGGATGCAAGCTTACAAAAGAAGATGAATCACCAGTAGTAGATATAACATTGTACAAGTCTATGATTGGAAAACTCATTTATCTTACTCAAACTAGACCAGACATTTCCAATGCAGTTGGTATTGTTGGAAGATTTGCAGTAGAGTGTAAACAAAGTCACCTTATGGCAGTAAAAATAATATTCAGATATTTGTAGGGCACTATAGATTATAGTCTATGGTATCCTAGCTCAGAGAATGTTGAGCTTCATCTTTATACAGATGCTGATTGGGTAGGATGCGTTGATGATAGAAAGAGTACATCAGGTGGAGCAGTGTTTCTTGGTGACAGACTTGTCACTTGGACAAGAAAGAATAAAAATTGTATTTCTCAGTCAACAATAGAAGCAGAGTATGTTACAGCAGCCCTAAATTGTTCCACAATTATTTGGATCAAGCAGATGATAAAGGACTTTGGTATTCAGATTGATTATCCTATTGCTATTCATTGTGATAATACTAGCACTATCAACATGTCAAATAATCCTATAATGCATGCAAAGACAAAGCACATAGAGATTAAGTATCACTTCCTAAGAGAGAAAGTGGAAGAGAAAGAAGTCAAATTGGACTATGTAAGTATAAGGAATAGCTAGCAGATATATTCACAAAGCCTTTGCCAAAGGATACTTTTGAGTATCTCAGAGAGAAGTTGGGAGTAATTCCCTTCTTCGATTCTACTTAGAGAAAGAGGAAAGTACATTAGTCCTCAGAGACTGGTGGATGGTTGACTACTCTACTTAATGAGTAGTACCAGAGCTTAAAATTTTTGGTGTCCTTGGCCATTGATTTCAAAGGGGGAGTAATATATAGTCATGAAAAAAATAAGTAAAGAAGGAGTAATATACTAAGGGGAGCAATATTCAATCATGAAAGCAGTTTAGTTGAGTAAATGGAGAATGTTGAAGAATATTACTATAGATGGAGGACTCATCCTTGGGGGAGTTTTTATGAGGAAATGGAGAATGTTATAAAAGAATTGTTCATTTGGACTGGTGGTGTTTTTCATTCCATATGTTGCCATCAATGCCAAAGGGGGAGATTGTTGGAGATTTTTCAGCAAGCCAGTATTGACTGTATGTTTGTCATTGATGACAACATATGGTAAGTAGCATGCATAGAAGACTTATATAGTAAGATTTGAGTATATGTAGCATTGACATGTTATCAACATTATATCATGGATGTAGAGGTTAATTATTAGAATAGATAGTTATGTAGCAGCTTGTGTTAGGAGTGTTGCTGACAGAGTTACATGTAGTGTTCTATGAGTGATTATCCGTAGAGTAATCATGGAGCCTTGTGCCTTTAAATATGTGATGAAGACATGTTCTTGATATTAAAATCATGGATGTAGAGTTTGATGATCAATAGAAGTGAAGTTATGCAGTTGCTATTCACCAGCAGCAATTTCTTGTGTTTATTAAGAAGAGCCGACAAAGATTATATCAGTTAAGGAGTTGCGCTTATCATTTAGGTATGCACCCTTGCATTTAGGATTGGCGAAGAGTTAATAATATTAGGTTAAGAGAACATGATGTAATTCATCTTGAGGAGAATGTTTTAGTTACTTTGGTAAAGCTGACAGTGTGTAGCGTGCATCTACATTTATTAATATTGGAAAGGTCCTAGATTATGTTGTGTAATCAGTAGAGCTAACAAAATTATAATTAGAGTATGTTATGGTTTCTCTAATATGATTGCAAAGAGCAGAGCAGAGTGTGTGTAGTGTTGAGCCATCAGAAGAAGGTCTATGTGACCAAGTGAAGAGTTTGTGCTATACATTGGAACTAATCCAGACAACAGGTCAAAGTGCAGTTCACCAAGATCCAGATATAGTTTATATCTATTATTTAGAAGGTTGTAGTCTTTACCCCTTTGAGTAATGTGCTCTCAGATAGTGCATCCTCACCCCTAAAATGGTTAATTGTAAAAGACTCCTAACAGGGTCCGACCCTTGATCAGGTCACTCTACTAAACACATTATAAAACAACTCCTAACAGGGTTAAGGATCTTCTAACAAGGATTATAAAACACTAGTGCAGATTATTAGTGGGTGTCAATTCCCACCATGATTTTTAGCTATTTGGGTTTCCTCATAACTAAAATATTGGTGTTGTGCTCAAGTGTTCTTTCATTGTGTTTTTTCTTTATGTTTAAGTATACTTAATTGGTTAAAGAATTGAAACTTGTAGATAAATGATTCACCCCCCCCCCCCCCCCTCTCAGTTATCTCTTGGGACTATTCCTAACAAGTTCATATGTACATATGAAGAGTATTTAGTACACAATTACATTCTTAACTATATCACATACCTTCTTCTATTGTTTGGTGGTGTATTTCCTTTTTTGATTTCATTTTTCTCATTCACATACAAAATAAAATTTTCCCAGTCACTCAAACATAACCTGACTCTTTGTAGGAGCTTACCCTTCTCAAATGCACGAGGTCCAAATAATTTTTTCATACTCTATACGAGAGCATCCTTTAACTCTATATCTTGGGTTTTCCACCTTTTAAGAAAAAAAAATAGTGTTAGATTAAAAAAAGAAGTGAAATTACCTTTAATATAGTTTAAGAAATGGATGTAATGATAACTATCCTAGCAATGATATGAAATCAAAATAGTGGATTGGGGTTTTAGTTCGGATATGATGTTCCACCCTATAGAGACGGTGGGTCTAAATATCCACAAACACTCGTCACTAAGTTTATCATAAAAAACATCATTCCCTGCAAAATAATCATGGGATCATTAGTCAAAGGATATAATAGTATAAAATAAGAATACAATAGATGTAAGCTTCTCATATTGAATACAAGGTGTAATTAACATACGATAGTATAGTAAAACAAAGGTCCAATATTTAAAGTACCTAGAAGTTTTTCTATTTTCAAGGGAACTCCTTCTTTGTCACTCACAAGAAATATGCAATCCTTCACCATTCCCATACTAGGAATACAAGTACATCCAGTAAATTCACCATCAAGTGATGTATCTATTGTTGCATAAATTGAATCCATTACGAAATGCCTCTAAGAAAGAATACTTTAAGGGAAATAAACATATATATAATGACAGATAAAATAAAATCTATGTATGAGTAGATGGTGCCAAGGTGTCTGTGGCCATGTTACGCATTGTCAACATTACAAGACATAATACATTTGAACCTAACATTGTATGAGGCGGCGATAGTAAATGATCATTGACACGTGTTGAAGAATAAGATTGTTAGAGTATAATAAAAGCAATGACTAGCATGGACAATATTGTTAGAGAGTAAAAAAAAATAGTCCAACATGCGATCTACCTGAACCAGTTGGAGTACCCTCATCATGTTCGTGAAGATCAAAATTACATAAAAAAAGCTGTAAAAGAAACACATCCGATTATTTTTTAATGACATAAAAGACTAGTATAACATAAAAACTATTATTGAACTTATGTTATAATTAAAAATTACATTAATACTTACTCTATAATTTTGAGATAGGTGGATCAATTTAGTTTCCCTCTTTTGTGACTCAGTAGTTAGAGGGAATATAGATGTCAATTCAGCCACTCTTTTTCCAATTTTGTGGAGGCATTTTTTAATTCTAGAGGCCAAGTCATCACAACTAGTGAAATCAACAGCTAGGTCCTCATCAAAGGACTCCTCTTTAGGGACTGCAGGTTCCTTTCCCTTTCTTTGCTGACCACATGTCTGTGACAACAATATTACTAATACTATTAGAATTAATCTGAAATAGTGATGAAAAGAATATAATAAAAAACACTATTTAACATTTTGCTTCTATCTAATTTGTAGTACAATAACAAAGAGGTTTACCTGCTGGGAAGAAGTGCATGCAGGATCATCATTGTCCCCTCTATGTGGTTGCTCCATATTGTGGCCCTGTGTTATTATTTAAAGTTACCTAATAATTAGAAAGGACTACATTAATAAATTTCATTAGAAGATGATGATGGAGATGAGGTGGATGGTGAGGAGACTCTCTAAATGTGGCTGGAAAAAAAACTCAATTATTTAATGTTATATAGTATGTACTTGTAACCCCATAATAGTAACATCATTTGTATCTATGTGATTCAAATTGTAATCAATAAGCAGCTCTTCCCCTACACTTACTAATTTTATCACACATACAAATACATGATTTCCCTCCCGCACCTCAAATATGCAATTGGGTTGCTTAATAGTTGACAAAGATCCTGTGCTATTTATAAAACCTACAATATTCCCTGATGCTTTTGGCCTTCCGTCAATGTATATAGCCACTCTTTTACTTTTCTCATTGTCTTTTGTTGACTATAATTTGTTGAGAGTGCATACCTATGCATACTTTTTTTATATTGAACGATTCGCATCCAACTTTTGTAATCATAACAAGGTCCAACATACTATATCAATTTGACAACTTTGTTGTAAGAGACCTTTATGCCATCCATGGAAAATAGGCCCAAACCATGTATTGATGATGGTGCAATGTGATATATCTTGCCTTTAACACTAAAATTAGTGCTTATTGGAGGAATTTCCTTGGGGACACATTGTTTTTGTAGATATTGGTACCTAGAGGGTGTATGTGGTGGAATGTGGACCTCAAATCCAACTACACACACAACATGGTCATTACTCACATGATTGAATTACAAGAGAGAGTATGGATTACTCAATTTGAAATCCATCATGAAGCTACTTGTTGCCTCCTATGTAGATGGGGTGTTTAATTACTCTCAGATTGGAGAGCCAACAACCATAAGACCAATTCTACAATGGAGGATTTTCAAAAGCTATGATGATAAGCAAAAACTGAATTTAAACTAGAATGAGTGCAATTTAATCTAAGATGCTTTGAAAGAAATATGATACTAATCTAGATAACTTGAAAGGAAATATGAAGTGCAGTTTAATCTAAAGAAATTTGAAGTAAGATGATATTAAACTAAGAGCAATTAAGCAAACTAAGTATATGAATATGCAATATTAAAATAAATGAAGATTATACTAAAATGCAATAAAAGCTTGGAATTTATGAAATTGAGACACAAAAATACTATAGTTCAATTACTCTAAAAAATTGCTCTCCTCGAATGAAGAAATGAGGTTCATTAAATAGAAAAGCTCGGGAAGAGAATGAAGGGGTTCTTGATTTGAAACTCCTGACTCTTCATTCCGATTTGAGACAAAAAAGAATTGAATTACTTAATTAAAAGAATGGAATTTGCCACATAGGGGACTTTTCGAATAGCTTGAATTGTTAATTCAAAAATGAGTGTCCATTCAAATAACAAGTAATTATTAATTCCTTTTTATGGGTAATTAGCTAAAGGGGGTAGATTTTAATTTAATTCCAAGTACTTAGGACTTTAGGATTAAATTAATTTATCATAGGGGTAATTTAGCAAATAAAAATTGAAGACTTTAGGAATTAATTTTAATATTTGATTAATGCAATTAGGGTTTTTGCAATTGACATCAACTTGAATTAAGTCAAGTAGGAGAGAGAAAATTGCCTAGGAAACTAGGACTTTGGAGATGTAAAATTTATGAAAATGCACCAAAATTGATTTAATTTATTAGGTGCCAATTTTAGGGTATTACATTTTCCCCTCTTTGAATTGATGTGCAAATAGCGAGTTGATTCAAAGAATAGCCTGAAGTGATAGATGATGAGAAATTAGGAAGTCTAGGTTAGGTAGCCAAGACACCAAACAGATCAAAGCATGATTTTATGAAGTCTAAGTTAGATTGTGAAGACAACGGTCTTGAGAGAAGATGAGAATTGAGGTTAGGTTGCCCCAATTCCCAGAATGAGATTTAGATGCAAACTTAGGACTGTCTCCAGAATCAGGGTTAGATTGCCCCAATACAAAGCTTAGCCCTCCGAGACCCAGGTTAGAATTCCTAGATAATGGTCTAAGAGAGATTTCAAGAGCCATATCTAGAACAAAGCTTGACTCCTAGGAATTAGGGTTAGATTGCCCCAATACCTAAAATATTTTGAGAACCATCTCTAGAACGAAGCTTGATTCCTGAGGATCCGAGTTCGGTTGCTCAGATACCTAAAAGATAGATGACTAGATAGAAAGATGTGAGGCATTGAGATGCCCCTAGAAATGAGAACTGATGATTCAGATCAGACTGATTCAAGAATTGATTCGATGAGATTCAAATGATGCAATCATCTTGCCCCCTAGGGAGTGAAATTGAAAGATGACATAAGAAGGATGATTGACAACAAGGGATTGCAGAGCAAAAGCAATTAGACTAGATTCGAGAAACTGCAGAAGCAAATCGGAGCAAAGTAGAGGTCCTGTTTGACCAAATTTGACCATGGTTGACTAGAGTTGACTTTGATGAAAAGAGAAAAGATCTTGAGAACATGATGCAAAGATGAGGGTCTAGCAGGAAGATGATGCTAGAAGGTTGACTGCACAAGCATCCGATCCCAAAGGGTCTCAGAATTTAAAATGCAATTTTGAGCTATCTAGAGATGTCAAATTTTGATTTGGATCCTGAAAACTTCTGCAATCATGATGAAACCGGGATAAAAGATGAGAACCTTTGATGAACAAAAAGCAATCAAGAGAGTAACAAGATATCATCTCAAATGCAAGCTTAGCATGAAAATACAAGCCTAAGCTAAAATGCAAGCCTAGAATGAAAATGCAAACCCTAGGAATTGGTTGTTGGACTCACCGTATTTATTATAGGCACCTTAAAATGGTCGCCTAGACTTTGGGCCCCCATTTAGCAATTTATCAAATCCCTGAATCAATATTTTCAAAAATCAACATTTTTCAAATATATCAATTTCCTTGATCAAATCCTATTTTATCATTTTTGATTATTTTCCTTGGGCTAACCATTTTATCCTAAATTCTTTATTTATTTAAAAGGAATTTCCTCCCCTTTTATTAAATAAAAATCCCCCACTTTTCCTCTTATCCTAAGTTGCACAATTAAAGCATTATTCCTATTTTATAAAAGTCAACTCTTATTTTCTCATTGGGGGATATTTGTGCACATGGATTGCTCCTCTTTGATTCTCCACCATTGATTAAATCTTTTGCCTCTTAATCTCCATGGTCCATTCTTTCCCATTTTCTATAAAAGAAGAGCTCTCTTCCTCATTTGCATATCTCATTTTTTTATGCTAACTTTATGCTGCAGGATTTCTAGGTCACTTTGGAGCTTTTTGAAGATTTGAAGACATTTTGCATCAAGCTTTTGGAAGTCATTGTTGCATCACATCTTAGATTTCTTCATTACTTCATAGTTTAGCTTTCATTTCTTGCATAGTAGTTTCATTCTCATGGCATTCATAGTTTAGATTTCCTTTATGCTATAGATTAATCTCACATAGCTTAATAGGAGGATTTGTAATACTTGCATATTTCCTTTCATAGCTTAGCTTGCATTTTCATTCATAGTATAGCTTTGCATTGCATTGCATTTTGATTCTTGGAGATATTGGCATCCTTTCCCTTGTCTTCATTTGAATCTCTCATAGTGTGGTTGATTAGCAAGGTTATAGGCCTAATAGCTCTAGCTGAGAGCAATATTCAAACTATCCTTGCAACTCCATGCTTAGGGAGCTATGGATCAATTTTTGAGACCTCATTCTTGAGTGTTCTTGATTGTAATGATTCATAGAAGTGTACTATTTTGTGTGTACATTTTTGGTGCCACTGTGGGGCAGAGCATTAGTGTTTTGTCCTTTATTTTTTGTATTTCCGTTAATTTTTCATCAATTTTTAGCACTATTTTTGGCACTTTGTTTTTTTGGATCAAGTGATACTTCACTAGTATCACGTGATACTTCACTCTGAGTGGGGTGATACTTTACCAGTTAAAAGTATTGCTCACTATGAGAGGAACTATTGCTCTATTTGGAACATTTTATCGCCTAGTGTCAGACAAAGTATCACCCAGAAATATACTATCGCCCAGTATACTGTAAAGTATCACATGATATTTATGGTGTCTATACTATCACCTGTACCTAGTAGTGAGTTGTTTCTTGCATCTTTTTGGCCAAATTTAGACTTAATTAGCTTGCTGGTTTAATTTGCTGCAATTAGATAGATTCCATTTTCAAATTTCATTTGGATTTTGGATTTTGCTAACCTTGTGGGTCTAACAAGTTGTGCTTGTAGGTGCTCTCATTGCTTGAAATATTTTGCCAAAAGAACGCATGTCAAAGCTTCAAATGCACAAGGGCTACTAATATTTTTTGTAGGGCTGCCCAAAGCATAAAAACCTAATCAAGTGCTTGTTATTTATTTCATTTCAAGTGTGGCAATTACTAGTTGTTTCATTTCATAGGAACATAACATCTTGTTATAGGAATTTTGAGGTGGTAGGAGAAGTATGCTCTTCACCCTTGTGGTGAAATAGAAAATCTTGACCCATCTTTGGATTTTGAAAGCAAGAGGGTAATTGAACATTTGCTTAGTGTGTTTGGGAGAAAAATTTGAGATAGGGGAGTATGCTCTTCACCCTTGTGGTGAAACAAAATCCTTGAATCTCATAAGTTGATCTACTCTTTGTTTAGATCTTTAGAATCTTTTAGTGGGCCTTCTCTTAAGCAATCAAGAGGAATGACCGAAGTGGGGACAAGCTTATTGCCGGCTATTCCAACCCACTATAAACTCAAGGTTATCAAGGACACAAAACCTTGGTAGATGTAGTGCTTTTCTTCACTTGATGTGAGTACTTGTGGGATTGTGACCATGAGGAAAGTATTGAGCAAGAATTCTTAAGGTACTCTTGAGGCCGTGAGGTCCATTACTTGCTGCAAGGTAAGGAGTCCCTTTGGGGAGTAAGAGGGATACTACAAATGGAAGCCCTTACTAAGAACCATGGATAGAGGCCACCCTATTTTGCCGCTTAGCTTCTTGGTGCAAGGATTGATCCAAGTGGAATAACCCATATCACCCCAAGATTACTCACCATATGTGTTCCTTTGGTTGTGTCTTTGGCACTTCCATGACAAAGCCAATATCTATTGTGGGCAACTACTTTGTGTGAGGCAAGGGAGCATCAAGTGTGGGCCAAGTTGTTAAGTATTAAGCCATTGTCTTTTTAGGCTAAAAGTGCTTGAAGTGTTCTCATTGTACTATACCTATGTAAATGTTCTTGCATACTCAACATCTCAGTAGTATTCATAGGATTTTTCCATTTTGATATCACAATTGTTTGTCTTGGCAAGGTTGCTTTTGCCCTTGTTTCAAGTGTTTGAAGACACATTTGATCCCATACAGTTTGCAAACCTCTCAATTTTCTACTGTCATTGTGATTGGAATCAAAAAATCAAACCTCAAACCGAAAATTATGAACAAACAGTCCCAAAAACTAAACATTTACACTTCACTAGTCAAATTCTGCAATAGTATCACACCCTATGGAGAGAAATATCATGCGATAGTTTGCCCCTACTGGACTATCACCCGACCTGCCTGGAAAGTATCACCCCGGCATATCAGAAACTATCACCTGGATTAAGACGAAGTATCACCTCGCTATAAACTATTGCCCTATTTTCCTGGAAAGTATCACCCAAAATTATTTGCAGTTTGTCCAGTTTCAACCATTGTCAGTCACTTTTAGTTGACCAGATCTTTGAGTGGGTGTCTTATTCTACTACTGGAAACTTGTCTGTACCTTGAGCTACTATTTTTAGGCCTCTTGGATTAGTTTTCTTTGATTTTACAAATTCATCTTGTGTGGAATTGCCAAATTAAAAAAATTTGTCCTTGTTGAAAAAGTATATCTCTAGATCCGTTGGTAACATTCTTGGAGAATTTCAGTCCTCTTTTGTCCAAATTCATTTCCATCAAAAATCAATTTCAATTATATAATTTGGGTAAATCCATCCTCCTGGTTCATACATGCAAGGATACTGAAATCCTTTGATTTAAGCACCTCTTTGACAATGTTGGTTTACCCCTATTGCAATTTTCTATCTCACCATCTCTTTTTGGACATTTGAGTACTTTTATAATCCTAGTTTGGTATTGACATTTTTTGAGGTCATCTTACCACCAAGGATCTTTTTCTTTCATGTCAATTACAAAAAGGTACCAAGTTAGTCAAGGGAAATGACCTCAAGTTGTCTTTAATCAATTACCCTTAGTTAAGACTCGTCAACAATGAAAAGGGAAGGAACCCATTTTTTATCAATCCCCTAAGAGTGAGTCTAAAGTTTGTTTGATCTAGAGAGAAATTTGAATACCTATTTAGCACCTTCTCAATCAAATATGGATATGAGTTACACCTTGACCAAACAACAAAGAGAAATAATGGATCAATCTCTTGATGACATTTTCCAAAGACATAGGGGTAACATGTCATTCAAAGATGACAGTCAACCTACCTCACCTCCTATTAATTCAAGATATCTAGATGCTCATCAATGAGCTAAGAGACATTATGTGCAAGCTCATCAAGATGCACGGTCGCAACATGAGGACCAAAACAACCAATCTTATGATGCTCATGTGAACACAGCTAACTTGTTCAACCATTCAAGACCAAGTTCCCCACTAAAGACAACTTCAAGATATACAAGTGATAGGCTAAAAAGAATTGAGCTGGAAAAACAAGTTGCAAAAGAAGAATGAGCTGCAAAAGAAGAAAAACTTAGGCTCCTAGAAGAGGAACAACGAGCCTTGTTGGACATAGAGAGAAAATCATTCCAAGAGGAACAAGATAGGATATTAGCCCAACAACTCAACAATCAATTTAACAATGGGGGTACCAACAATGGAAACAACTCTCCACCCTCTACTCCCCCAAGAACTCCAAGAAGTGGAAGGCGGTCAAGGACTCCCTCAAGATCTCCTAGTCCTAGAGGAAGGACTTTAAAACATGCTCACTATAGGAGATAGATGCCTCCTAGGAACTCAAGACAACCCTCCCAATGAGCTCATCATGGCTCTCAACATGGAGGAAGTAGTGAAAATTATGAAGCTCAAGACTTTATGAGAGTACAACAAGAACCACTTTTTCAACAATATGTGGAGAAATATGTTGAGCAAAATAAAGATAGGTTCCTAGAGAGCTTAATCAACAAGGGTGCGAGGGTCCCTTATAACTTTGATGTGGATAGGAAGATCAAGAAATAGAGCCCCTCACAAGAAGAGGAAATTAAACAACTCAAGAAAATGATGGAGAAGATGATGTCTCCCAAGAGTTCTTTCAACCTTGACTCTATTTGTCCTAATCCTTTTGATAAAAGTGTGAGCATGGAAGATTTTCCTAGGAAAATTGAATTTCCTCAATATGAAAAATATGATGGTAATGGTGACCCACATGATCATGTGCGATAGTTTTACACCATGAGTTTTGAATTTCACCATGAGGATTCCTATTTGATGAGATTATTCCCAAGGAGTCTAAAGGGTCAAGCTATGGAGTGGTTTACCAACATTACCCCTCCTGTCAAAACTTTCAAAGAATTGGTACATAGATTTGTGCAACATTTTGCATATAACTTATCAAGGTCAGTCACCATGCTTGATTTGTGTCACTTAAAAAAAAATCAAGGGGAATATTTTGTTACATTTTTGCAAAGGTGGAGACAATTATGCTCCTGATATTCTAGAACAATTCTTGAACAGGAGAGAATTGATATCATTGTAAGCAGTTTAGTACCTAAGATGTAGTATGAGGTTTAGAAGATGGTCTTTGATTCATTTGACACCATGGTTGAAACCACATGTAGAATAGAGGATGTCTTAAGAGAGAAAAGTATTTTGACTAAACAACATAATAACAACAATAGTCAAAATAATAACAACCATCATAAGGACAAAGGCAAGAACTCACACTAGAATAAAAATAAGCAAGTAGTCAATGACAGAGTTGTTGACTCTAACCAACCAAAGGATCAAGGTTTCCTTCATTTATCTAGTGCAGTTCAAGCCATGAAGCTTAATACATCCTCTAACCAACAAGAGCATAAACAAAGATATCAAGAGAAGTCTAAAAATGAAAAGCGACAATTCTCTAAGCTTGGGGATTCTTATGAGGATGTTTTCAAAATGCTTGTTGATAACAATCTTGCATGACCAAAAGATCTAGCAAAGTTTCACATACCTAACACTAAGCCATATTGGTGGAATGAAAAGGCTTATTGCATATTTCATAATGGCATTAGACATGACATAGAAAACTGTTGGAAACTTAAACATCTCATTCAATATCTTATCAAAAGTGGAAAACTTGAGATTGATGGTTTGAAAACCAATGCAGATCATAAAGCATTTAAGGAACCTTTGCCTAAATATGATAAGGGGGAAACCTCTAAACCCAAAGATGGAAAAACTGCAATTAACTACACCTACACGTCTACAGAAAATGTCATCAATATGCTTGAAGTTGTTGAAGAAAGTGTTAATATGATGGGAAACAGAGATCCCTATGGTCATGATGATAATTCTTCTCCTATATTTGATGCGGACCCCATGATTGCGCTTAGAGGTCCCCACTCTCAAAGATCATCCCAAGCATGAAATGTTGTCACTAGAAGTCAAAACCAAGGTCCTGTGGTTATTAGGGGGCCTAATTCCAAACCCAAGCAAGTGGCATCTAAAAATGTCACCAAAATAGCAGCGAATCTAGAGATGAGCTATAATCTTTTTGATCAGTTACAAAGAACACCAACTCAAATTTCCATTTTTGAACTCCTAGAATTGTCTCCAAGGCATAAGTGTATCCTTGAGGATGCTTTGCATATAGCTAATGTCCCCAAAAATATTGATATTGATCAATTCCAACACATGGTTAATCACCTTGCTAGCCCTCACTACCTCACATTCTTAGAAGAAGATGACAAAGCCTTGAGCCATATGCACAATCTTGCCCTCCATATTGAAGTCATGATCCACAAAACCTATGTTAGGCATGTGTTGATTGATGGGGGTGCTGGGCTCAATATATGTTCTTTAAGTCTTTTGAAAACATTGGGATATTCAGAGGAAGTAATTGACATGAGAAAGAAAATCACAATAAAGGCCTATGATGAGGTAGAAAGAAGCTCTAAGGGGTTGGCTGTTCTTCCCATTAGGATTGGCCCAATGGAGAAAGATGTTTTGTTTTAGATTGTTGACGCTAGACCCCTGGCATACAAGAGCTTGCTAGGTAGACCATGGATTCACGACATGCAAGTAGTACTATCTACCTATCACCAATGTGTCAAATTCCCATACAATGGCATAGAAGTCTACATACCAGGTGATAGCACCTTATCTGCCAATGCCATTTCAGCAAGCATTCATGTTCCTCTTAATAGAGCAGCGGAAAATTTTGATGCAACTTTGGAACAATGCCAGAATAAGTTCAAAACCATAGACCTTGGTATGGGAGATTATCAAATTGATTCCTTCACAAAGTTGCCAATTTCACCTAGGTCCTATGGGAAACCTTCACAGGGGATGTGACCTTCATCCTCAGCCATGACTTTGTTTGACACTTTTGTGGAGTCATCTGTACCCATTCAGGATGAAAAAGAGGAAGTAGCTGTTAGAGACTAGATTTACAAAGAGGAAAAATACAAGCACAATGATAATTTTTCTCCATATCCTAAGGCTTATGGGAGAGGATATACTTTGGTCAAAAATATGGGTTACCCAAGTCATGGTCCTCTCAGTCATAGACTGGATGCCAGGGCTAAACCTCTCAACCATGCTCTTTTTGGGCGTAGGTCTAAAAAGACAATTGGTGTAGGCTTTGAAGATCCTAAAAAGAAAACTGTTCCTATCCTTGCTGCGACAGATAGTGATGATGAATCAAGCTATGTTCCCAATTTACAAAATCAACAAGATAGGTGTGAAGATGGGGTCCCTTCCACCAATCTCCTTTGGGGAGATTTAGATACTACAGTTGACAATCCAACAATTTCAGAACTAGAACAAGAAAAATCCACTATTGAAGACCATGTTGAGGATCCTATTCAATACACAAATGGTATTCAAGAGGGTGTTACCCTCGATGACATCAATGCTTCTACATCAAGGCCTAAAAAATATGGTTGGTGTAAACATCCTAGGCGGGATTCAGATACGGACTCACATGAGTATGAGTGGGAGGCTCTTTCTGATTGTTCTGCAGTAGTTGATTGGTCAAATGAGTTGCTTTAGTGGATGATGCTTCTCTTAGTAGGATAAGTCCTGATTTGGGTACCTTAGATGGATACATGATAGATTCTAACTCTGCAATCACTAGAGATGATGTCATTTGCATACACAATATTGAACCAGTCATTGACCTACCCCTTGTCAATCTGCACTTAATTGATTGGTCTCAGTGCTATCAAGAGCCTCAGCTCCTAACTTTTTCAAATGACTATGAGATAGCCTGTTACCTAAATGCTCTTGAACCTGTAGTCTCTTCCACTAGCAAGCCAACTACTATTATGACAGAGCCAGATATTAAGTACCTCAGTCAAAAGATAAAAAGAAAAGAAACAAAAAATAGGAGTTCTGATGGCGAAAACCACTATGTGGCAGTGTCAGAACCAAAAAAAGTAAAAATAAAAGACGTATCTTAAGGTGAAAACCTCCCTGAGGTGCCTAAGGATGGGGTACTTGATAATCTTCCGAGCTATTTTCAAGACAAGTCTTCAATGCTTGTTGAGCCTACAGAGCCAGTCAATCTAAACACACCAAAGAATCCACAAGTAATCCATTTGGCTCAATCATTGTCAACACAAGAAAAGGAGGCATATACCAAGTTCCTACAAAGAAAGAAAATTAATTTTGCTTGGACTTACTCAGACATGCCAGGATTGGACACTAGTCTCATTGTGCATCATTTGTCCATAGCTCCAGGAATCAAACCAGTAAAATAGAAATTGAGGAAGATGCATCCTCACATAGCTCTTCTTGTCAAAGCTGAATTAGAGAAACTCCTCAGTGCAGGATTTATAAGAGCTATTGATTATGTCGAATGGATATCCAATATTGTGCTAGTTTCAAAACATGACAAATCCATTCGTGTATGCATATAATTTAGAGATCTTAATAAAGCATGCCCAAAGGATGATTTTCCACTACCTAACATAAACATGATAGTGGACATGACCGCGGGCTATGAGATCTATTCTTTGATGGATGGCTTTTCTGGGTATAATCAAATCAAAATAGCTCTTGAAGACCAAGAGAAAATTGCATTCACTTGTGCATGGGGAACCTATTGTTGGAACATCATGCCATTTGGATTAAAAAATGCTGGAGCTACATATCAAAGAGATATGACTACTATTTTCCATGACATGATGCATAAGAATATGGAAGACTATGTCGATGACACCTTGGCAAAATCCAAGAAAAGGGATACACACCTTAGTGATTTGGAAGTAATTCTAGATCATATGGAATAGTTTCAACTTAGATTAAATCCAAAAAAGTGTGCATTTGGGGTTACCTTTGGCAAGCTCTTAGGATTTATCATTTCAGTTAAAGGAATAGAGGTGGACCCAAAAAAAGTTCAAGCAATAATGGATATGCCACCTCCTAAAAACATCAATCAAATGAGGAGTCTTCAAGGATGTCTTCAGTCTATAAGGAGGTTTATTTCACAACTGGTTGATAGAGCTCAACCCTTTAATAAGACTTTGCATAAAGGGGTTAAATGTGTCTGGAATGAGGAATGTCAGAAAAGCATGGATCAAATCAAACAGTACTTGGCTAATCCTCCAATCTTAATGCCTCTTATCCCAGGAAAACCACTTATATTATGTCTCAGCAACATAATCTTCCCTGGGGGCATTATTGGCTCAACTTGATGATACTAGAAAAGAAAGAGCCATATATTACATCAGCCAAACACTTGTTTCATATGAGGTCAACTACACTAGTATTGAAAAATCTTGCCTAGTGGTGGTGTTTGCTTCCCAAAATTTGTGACATTACATGCTTGCACATACAATACACCTCATTGCAAAAATTGATCCTTTAAAATACTTGCTTGGTAAGGCTACTCTCACAGGTAGACTTGCTAAATGGATGATGATTCTTTCAGAATTTGACATAGAGTATGTTGAGTGTAAGGCTATAAAAGGACAAGCTATCACTGATCAACTAGCTGATTTTCCCATTCAGGATAGTGTTCCCATTACAGTTGAATTTCCAGATGAGCACATAATGTTTATGACTACATGAACCTGGAAGATGTTCTTTGATGGTTCTTTCATGCAAAATGGTTCAGGAGCTGGAGTGTTGTTTGTCTCTCCTCATGGAGATACTATTCCTAAGTCCTATAAGTTATTATTCCCATGCACAAACAACATTGTTGAGTATGAAGCCTTGACCAATGGATTGGAAATGGCTATAGAATGGGGAATTACAGAGCTTCACATTTATGGGGATTCACAATTGATTATCAACCAAGTTAATGAAGAATATCAAACAAAGGATGACAAACTAATACCCTATAAGAAGATGGTTGATTCATTGCATTGGTACTTTACCTTTGTTACATTTCAACAAATCCCTAGAGCAGAGAATAAGATAGTTGATGCTATGGCTACATTATCTTCACTTCTTCATTTAGAACAACATGAGTCCAGATTTGAATTCCTGGTGGAAGAGCTACGTTACCCTATTTTTGACTCCTTAGAAAGCCATATCATTTGTACCTTGGTTAGCCATGAATCATCTCGCTATGGTGCCATTTATTCATATCTCTATGATGGTACTATTCTCAAAACCTTCAATCATTTTGAAAGAAGAAACCTTGTTCATAATGCCTCTCGCCACACCCTTATCTCTAGTGATCTGTATAGGAGGGATTTAGATGGGACACTTCTTTGGTGTTTAGAAAAGGATGAGTCCAACCAAACGTTAGTTGACATTCATGAGGGCATTTATGGAGGACATTCTAATGGTCTTTCCATGGCCCGAAGGTTGCTTAGGGTGGGGTACTATTGGCCCACCATGTAGACAGATGTAGTAGCTTTTGCTAAATCTTGTGAAAAGTGCCAAAAACATGGAAACCTGATACATGCTCCAGGAAGGGAGCTTATTCCTTCTATTTCTCATTGGCCATTTCAGTGTTGGGCCTTTGACCTTGTTGGGAAAATTCATCCCAACTCATTAGGTGGACACAAATTCATTATTACTGCTACTGATTACTTTACCAAATGGGTAGAAGCTGTCCCACTTTCTGTTGCCTCAAGCAAGATAGTTTCTTTGTTTATTTTGAACCATATAATCTGTCGGTATGGAGTTCCTTTTGAGATAATCATTGACAATGGGGGTCAATTTAAAAATAAGGACCTTAAACATCTCTGCAAGAAATTCAAGATAAAACAGCATTGGTCCTCCATTTACTTCCCACAAGGAAATGGACAAGCAGAGGCTTCAAATAAGACCATTCTTAAGATTCTCCATAGAATAGCTAACAAGAATGGTAGAGATTGGCACCTACAGATAAATCCAGCCTTATGGGCCTATAGAATGAGTATTCATACTCCAACAGGGGCTACACCTTTTTCCCTCACCTATGGTGCTGAAGCAGTGTTACCTTTAGAGGTAGACATCCCTTCACTTAGAGTCTCTCTCAAAGGTTTAGTGATAGATGAAGACTATCATGCCATGAGGTTGCAGGAGCTAGAACTTCTAGATGAAAAGTGTAAAGCATCTTTTGATCACATGAGAGTCTACCAAAAGTGTCTGTCCAAAGCATTTAACAAAAAGGTTCACCCTAGGGAATTTCAAGTGGGGGATCTTGTTTTGCAAGAAAACCCTAAGAACCAACAAAATAAAGAACAAAAAGGGAAGTTTGAACCCAATTGGCTTGGACCATACATCATTACTGTAGCTTTTGGTACGGGTGCTTATTTACTATCTGATCTAGAGGGGGAACAACTCCCTGATCCTATCAATGTTTTGCACCTCAAGAAGTTCTATCCGTGATGCCCATTCTATCTAGGGGCATTCTTTGTATATGTCTTATTGATCCTGAAAAAAATTCCAAAAAAATTCATGTATGATGCTGAAAAAATCCTAAAAAGCATATAAAGTCCTGAAAAAATACAAAAAAATGAAAAAAAATTCAAAAAAAAAAAGAAAAGAAAAAGTGCCTTGGTGAAAACCTGGAAACAGGCGCCTAGGTAGAAAAAATACAAAAAAATTGAAAAAATCAAAAACTCTCCAAGTGGTGAAAACTTGGAAACAGGTGCTACTTGAGGCCTTTGCACCCTTGTTTTATTAGCATGCATTTTCGACACTTAGCCATCCTCCATCATGCCTTGACCTTGTTGTCTTGGTTTGGAATTGGTCTTTGTCTTTGTCTGGGGGGCATAACTGTGTTAGCTTTGGTCTCTAGGATGCGTGGGTCTTTAGGACATCTTGCAAATGGTGTTTTTCAACACCACCCAAATAGTGTTTTTCAACACTACCCTAGCGTCGAGTGTTTCTCAACACTTATCAGATATCTTACCCGCAATTTAGCATGATATGATATTTCCACTAGCAAATGTGATACTCAAAGATTGATTCTATGACCTACACACATGCACTTAAACACTTGACTCGCTAAGACTTGTTTGACTTTATTTTCTTTTGTGTGTTGTCTATGATGATTTCTTTGATAAGTGTTCTCTCCCTATGATAGTTTTCAATGATGCATAGCTAGAAGACTGAGGGTATGAGGATATGTTTTATTGCTTTTTCTACTTGTGGGTATATTTTGTTGGTCCTAATTGTCATTAGTATTTATGCTTGATCCACTTGACACCTAGGATCTATAAGTATTATCCTTGTCTATTTGCGAGTGCATGCTTATAGCCATCTTGACTTTCTTATGTCCTGATGCCAGCATAATCTCGCTATACTAAACTTAGGTAATCTCACTGCACTAGTCATCTTGACCTATATGTCTTTGGTGCCTAGGTGGGATTCCCACATTCTATCTGATATAGATCATATTCATATACCCATAGTCATACTAGTGTGTATTGTATGATCTTGTGATGCTAGCAATAAAGCTCAATGATGATTATTAGATGTCTATTGGTGTTGTGACCTTGCAAGTCAACCACTTTTCATGTTATCTTGCATTCTTAGGTTCATGATAGTTAGTTTTTCATCTTGCATATGGAGAGAGCTCTCCTTTTCATCTTTCAAGGACCTGTTGGTCAACTACGCTCACCACCCTCTTCTTCTCGATCATATCTTTCATTCTTTGTCTTTTTCATCACAACCTATTCCTATCATCACAAGGGGTTAATCATATCATCATATCTATATCCTAAAGAGATCATTTTTAGAAACATGAGTCTACATCATACACATGATAATTAAACATACATCTATGAGAGAGAATATACATGAGCATTTATAGCATACATTTTGAACAATATGACAAGACAATACATAAACTGATACATCCATCACAAGTGAGACATAAACACAAGATATATCGAACATCCAGTAATCTCATATATCAATAAATGTCATCATACAATATATAGAATGAGATCCCAAAATATGGATAAAAAATCTCATGATATGTCCAAAACATCTAAACCTAAGCCCTAGACCTAGGACTCGCTACCACCATCATAAGGACCTAGTGGTGGTGGAGGAGGTGGTGCCATGTCTGGTGCAATATCTAATTTGCCCACTACTACTGAGTAAGAGGGAGCTCTCTGATCCACTGGTACTACCTATATGTACAACCCATGATAATAAGTAGCTCACGCTGCCTCTCTTTGGCTCTCTACTAGGGAAACCTATAGGGCTCTCTCTCGCCAATCTATCTCAGCCCTCACATCAACTAGTTGTTGCTCCCTAATAGCTATGGTGATCCCCAGCTACTACATCTCTATCTCTAGAGCCTGTATCTTGGCTCTAAGATCATCTCCTCCCGTAGGTGGATCCTGTCGAGCCTCTACATGATGATGCACTGGTCGCGCTATATCCTCCTCCTCCCCAGCTGAGCTCTGACCCCATGACCATTTCTAGCCACCTACTCTCAAGCCCTCTCCTGTCTCCCTCCCTCTCCCTCTCCCCCTCCCACTGTCTCCTCCGTCTCCTCCATCATCTCCATCCCCTCCCTAAACTACTACCGAGGCATCAGGTACTGTAAAATGAGGGAATGGTGCCCTCCACTGCTCTGCCCTATATGCTGCATCTGCCCCTACATCTACCATATCTAGGAGATACTCCCAAGGCTCCCTTCAGATGGCATCTATGTCTTGTACTACCTATTGGTAATCCAACATCGACATCCACCCTTGACCCTCCTCATCTTGGGCCTGCACATATGTAGTGGTCTTAGTGGATACTCATTGTTGGCACCCGAACTGCCTCTAAATGCAACTGATGACAAACCTCTCGACAATATCTGCATGTTGCCCTACTAGTGGATGATTGCACAACATATAACTAAACTCCTCATCAGCATCCCCCCATAGCTCCACTAACCTGTATGGCCTCCATGTGAAGGAGGAGAGCTCATCTAGTAGCCACCTATAATAAGTAACATCCCCGCTGTGAGGCTGGCTAATAAATCCTGTATACCTATATATAAATGGGTGCCTCTACTCTCTAGGCTGTACCTAGGGATGCACCATAGTGATTTGATCCCATGCCCATACCTGTGTTAAAATGGCCCCGCATGCCCAAGTCCTGGCATCCCGGTAGATGATCTCATGGAGCTTATGGTACATCTCCACCAATATGGTTGGGCCCCATGCTAATGTTCATGGCTATGCCACCAGATCTACTAATAGTCTACCCCATCCTAGTGGAAACCCCTTCTGACTCCTGTCAGTCATGAGTGCCTGTGCAATAAGGGATGCTACAATACATGGTACTAGGAAATCCCTACCAAAATCATCCATCAACTGATCCCAGCTGACATGTCTATCTATAATAGTGATATCCTAAAACATGCCCTGGATGGCATGTCATCCCTCAATGGCATCCTGATCATAGTATATCTGTACCATCACACAATCATGTCAGTTCCTATCATATGGAAACTTTACATTTATGATTATCTATAAAACATGATTATACTTACAGGATCGCCATGGCTAAGCACTTGGAGAATCCTGTACACATCCTCTAATGTGATTGATGCCACTCCAGTAGGTAGATGGAAGGTGTTGTGATCATTGTGCCATCTCTCAACAAGAGCAGTCAACAACCCATGATCCGCATGAATGTAGGGTAACTGTATTAGATATCCAAATCCCATAGCCCTCAAGTCAGCCTTGCCCGGATCATCAAGATCTTGAACAAACCGCAATCTTGTCACCTTCGACGCTCTCATGAGTAGTGCCAAAAATTTCTCCTGCAAGCCATTAGCCAAACTAGATGTCAGCACATATCATGACAGATGTCTCAAAATCAGTACAAAAAGTAAACATTGTCTAGGTCCATGTCATTTTGCTCAAAAAGTGCTAAAACATGTTTTAAATTTACTAGGCGACACCATTTTTTGTTAAAGTATTGCATGATACTTTCTACAATAGCGGTGCAATACTTTCTCTTCGGGTGATACTTCGCATAGGATCGCATGATAGTTAGCCTATTATCATGCGATACTGGCTTACATACGCGCGCGATACTATTTGGACCTACGAAGTATCGCCTAGTAGTTAGTCTCAAAGGACATGATACTTCTAAAGTATCCTGCAATATTTTGTCCAAATTTTAAAATTTAAATTTTTCAAAAAACATGTGCTTAATTGCAATAAATGGTCATAAATGACTCAAAAAGGCAAGTTTTTCTAAAAACATACCGCAGCACCATATTGTGGAGGCCGGTTGTGCAACCGGAGTGCTCAAATTGATGTCGGTTGATCGAGATGCCTACTTGCTGAGCCATTTCTCTCTCTAAGCTCTTGAAATTCTCAAATCAATAAAAGTCAAATGATTTTGAAAATGACCTTTTTTGCCCCTTTTATGGCATTTTGACTTTTTGACCTAATTTTCAAAACACTTAGAATTGCGTGAAAATTGCACCCCTAGCTAATTTTGACGTCCTAGATCCATTTTTGGACTTGAAATCAAAATTTGAGTTCATCTTGATTGTCAAAATTGCATTTCAAATTTTCCCCTTCTTCTGCGTAGTTGGCTGACCATTTGAGGCCTGATCCTTCGATCTTCGCTGGGGCATCTTCATTTCTTCACCCCCATCTCTTTCACACTCCTAGTCTATCATTCATTTTCACTCACTTCATCTCTCTGAGGTTTGAATTCATCTTTATCCTATATCTTTTCAGTCAAACTGGGGCATATCTTCATTACTTAATGGTTATCCTATCATGTTTCATCTTCGATTATGATTTCTAGTGACTTGATCAAGTTTATCAATTTTTTGTTCTCCTCTACTTGATTTTGATTTTGATTCTGAGGAGGTAGCACCTATCAGCTTCAAATCTTTGATTTAGTTTTATCATTCAGTTCAGCTTGAGATTTTTATTTTGAGACTTCACTATCATGTAATAGCAATGGTGATGGTTTTGTCTTTCGATTCTTATCTCTTATTTTGAGACCCGAATAGCACTTAACAACAACAATGTTGATCTTGTCTTTTGATTTCAGACTTGACTATCACTTAACAGTAATGGTGTTGGTCTTGTCTTTCAGCTTATGCTTATGCTTGTCCTGATGTGTTCCCATCCATTGAACACACATTTGAGTTGTCTTGTGATCCCAAATCAATCTCACATTTCAATTCTTCTTTGACTACATGTGTTCCCAGAATGATCACACATTAGTCAAAGAGGGGAAAATGTAGGCACCCTAAAATGGTCACCTAGACTTTGGGCCCCCATTCAGCAATTTATCAAATCCCTGAATCAATATTATCAAAAATCAGCATTTTTCAAATATATCAATTTCCTTGATCAAATCCTATTTTATCATTTTTGATTATTTGCCTTGGGCTAACCATTTTATCCTAAATTATTTATTTATTTAAAATGAATTTCATCCCCTTTTATTAAATAAAAAGCCCCCACTTTTCCTCTTATCCTAAGTTGCACAAATAAATCATTATTTCTATTTTATAAAAAGAAGAAAAGCACTTTTTGTCTCATATGGGCACAAAAGTCAACTCTTATTTTCTCATTGGAGGATATTTGTGCACATGGATGGCTCCTCTTTGATGCTCCACCATTGATTAAATCTTTTGCCTCTTAATCTCCATGGTCCATTCTTTCCCATTTTCTATAAAAGAAGAGCTCTCTTCCTCATTTGCATATCTCATTTTTTTATGCTAACTTTATGCTGCAGGATTTCTAGGTCACTTTGGAGCTTTTTGAAGATTTGAAGACATTCTTGCATCAAGCTTTTGGAAGTCATTGTTGCATCACATCTTAGATTTCTTCATTACTTCATAGTTTAGCTTTCATTTCTTGTATAGTAGTTTCATTCTCATGGCATTCATAGTTTAGATTTCCTTTATGCTATAGATTAATCTCACATAGCTTAATAGGAGGATTTGTAATACTTGCATATTTCCTTTCATAGCTTAGCTTGCATTTTCATTCATAGTATAGCTTTGCATTGCATTTCATTTTGATTCTTGGAGATATTGGCATCCTTTCCCTTTCTTCATTTGAATCTCTCGTAGTGTGGTTGACTAGCAAGGTTATAGGCCTAATAGCTCTAGCTGAGAGCAATATTCAAACTATCCTTGCAACTCCATGCTTAGGGAGCTATGGATCAATTTTTGAGACCTCATTCTTGAGTGTTCTTGATTGTAATGATTCATAGAAGTGCACTATTTTGTGTTTACATTTATCATCATCGAGTTCATTTAGGCATGGGACGATCGCAAGATGCCATACAATCCTCACTAACATTGCAATCATGAGAATATGAATATGACATAAGTCTTAGATTTATCAGAATGAGGTGTAAGCATTAAGGCACAAGAAGCCAGAATGACCTGAACACCTATTCCTTTTGATTTAGCAAGTTAACATAAGCATCAAAGCACAATCACTAGGATGACCTGAATGTTGATTGTAAACAAACACACTAGACATGCAAGAGTTTCTTCTTTTGCCAAAGAGTGCTCACAGTGACCCTTATGTTCACTTAGCAGGACGAGTGTTAGCAATTTTACTTGTAGCAGAAAGAAGTCACTCAAAATAGACAAGGAGAAGAACCAAGCTCACCAAAGCATCCATATAAAAGGAGTCAAGGTACACATGGCCATCCAATATGAGATGAAGGCTCTTACAAATGGACACCCCTCTTAGAAAAGATCATGCCCCTAAACTAACAAATAGAAAACCAAGAAAAGATCATGCCCCCAGTCTTCCCATTTCTCAGTCAAGAAAGACATCTTAGATTTGCTCGAGGAGAAATGATAAAGAAAACAAACAAACAAGCAAAGGAAAAGCTCAGCATGCTTCAAAAGAACAAAAAATCAGTTTTTAGTTTCAGTTTATGTTTGTGTTCAAGCAGATTGAAATCAAATCGGAAGCGTACAACATTCGAAGTCTTGACGAGATAGCGACAGCAGGCAGACATAGTGATAACCACTAGTGACCATCGCAAGAGACAAAGTCTCAAGAAGATATTAGAGCACGAACCAAGTATCAGTAGGTGAATGCAGTGGGAACCACTGTTGACCGATACAAGGAATATTCTTAAAAGAGATAATAAAATGTGAGCGAAGCATTAGTAGATAAACGCAGTGAGGATCACTGGTGACTGATGTAAGGAAGAGATCCCAAAAGAGAGAGGTTCGACTGAGAGATAAGTATCAGTAGGTAGGCATAGTGAGAACCACTGGTGACTGTTACATGAGAGATCCTCAAGGAGAGAAATCTCAAAAGTAGCTAGGCATTAGCAGGTAGACACAGCAAGAACCACTGGTGTCTAATGCACGAACAAAACTTCTGAAAGTGATAGGACAATGCCTCCTAGACTAGGAAGGTGCCCACAAGTGTGAACTAGTTCCAATCCATGAAGAGTCAAGGAAATTCTTGAAGACAACTGAAGGCAAGAGCATGAGCTAGCAAACTAAAGCAGGGAATGAACTAAAAGCCGAAAACAAACTAAAGTAGGAAAGCGGGAAAGCGAACTAAAGCAGGAAACTAAAAGCCAAGAGACACTGAGATGAGATGTAGCTTTAGGAAAAAAGAGGCACCTGTTTACCAGGTTTTCACCATCTTGGCAGAGATTCTATTTTGCTACCATGATGCATGTTTACTAGGTTTTCATCAATGACCCATTTTCTTCTTTTTCAATTTTTTTGTTCTTTTCTCTTTTTTTGATTTTTTTGTCTTTTGAATATTTCATTTTTTTTGTATTTTTGATTTTTTGATTTTTTTTGTATTTTTTCAATTTTGTATTTTTTTTATTATTATCAAAGCGCCTATTTACCAGGTTTTCACCAAGATAATAGATACATCAAAGTGCCTGTTTACTAGGTTTTCACTAAGATGATCATTTTTTTAGGACATTTTGCAATTTTTAGGATTTTTGCAATATACCATTTTTAGGATTTTTTCAGGACCAATAAGTATGTACATGAGCATACGAGGAATGCCTCAGCTGTAGAATTTCTTCAAGTGAAGAGAATTGATAGGTTCTTTGAGTTGTTCTCATTCAGTGGTGGAATCTCCAGGAACACAGTCTTTTGTAGTAGCGATCAGCTGAGAAGTTGTAGAATCAGAACCAGTAGTACCCAATTGTCAAGAGATCCATAGTCAAGGAAAAGGTCACTTAAGTGAGACCCATAGATATCCTCATGGATGCATCTTAACTCTCTATCAGACTTCCCACACTCTAAATGCTTAGGAAAAGTATGTTCTAAATTTCTCTTAATCATGTCATTAGAAATGAGGAGATGATGATATGAACTTTGGGACAAGGCAAGATGGATTCAAGAGGGTAAAATATGAGAGACAAGGGTGATGAAATGGAGGGAGACATGAGAATTTTGGAAGCTTGAATGGCAACTTTGATTTTCCTTTTGGAATCCACGTAGCTTTTGATTTTGATTTTTTTCTCTTTTCTTCTTTATGTTGAGGTGCTTTTGATGAAAATGCCTATAAGATGGATTTTGAGATCCATTTTTTCTTTTGATTGTCTTCTTCTCTTTGAGGACCTTTGTGGTCTTTTGAACACCTCTGTCACTTTTTTTATTTTCTTTGTAGCCACATGTTGATTAGATGGGACATGGTGACCTTGAGATATGAGTGGGTTCTTATTATTTTTGTTTTTATGTTGCAAATCCAAGGTACTTCCAAAAGACTCAGGAATGGTGGATGAAAGAGGCTTATATGACTGATTTAGGTGGAGAGGTGGAAATGGAAATGGATGAGCCACTTATCTTAGGGAGGAGGGGGAGGATGAGTAGTCAATGGGATAGGCTCAAGTGCAAAGATATCAACATCATCCTTATCATTCATGAATGAATCAGATATATTAAGAAAGTGATCTTCCATAGAACGTTGTCAATTGTGAGTTGTCCTAGAAGAGTCAGATAAGCTTGGAGGAATATTATGTGAGCCTAACCAAGATAACCTATTCTGAGAGTTAGGTCCCCTTTCAGGTGGAAATAATACGTGAATAGGAACCATTTTAGTTTTGGATCTACCAAGTTTCCATGAAGTTGTAATAGGATGGGTTCTTACATACCCATGATCTGTTGGAGCAGTAGAAGTATAGCTTGGAGTAGATGGCCTAGGAGCCAAAGGAATGATCTCCACAGAAGGGTGAAAAGGATCATCATCAACAACATATTTGTGTGTAGCATCAACTAGTATCTTTGTAGTAGCATGTGACATGTAATCAACTAGAGATATAGTAGGCGGAAAATTTTCTTCATTGCTACTATCTGTAACAAGAAGTGTTTCTTCAACAACAAGACTTTTCTCAGTAGTAGAAGTAGTTGAGCAATCTAGAATAGGTATACCCTGAGGTATACCCAACATAAGGGAGATGCCAGATAGTTTCCCCCAATCAGTATGTGTGCCATTAGAGTCAGAAGTAGTAGGAGTCTATTCAGTAAAGTGTATAAAATCCTCCTAATGAGGACCAGGATCATGTTCTTGAAGTAGATAGTCAGAATCAGAATGTTGAATATTCAAGAGTCCTTCATGTGTCATAGGCTGGACTTTTGTGTCTTCATTATCTGAGCCCTTGCATGAATGAAAGTTGCAGCAAGGTTGGTCAATTTTATGCTCCTGATATCCAATACCAAATCTATCTTCAAAGGGCCTCTCACAAGAATGCAAAGATGGAGGAAGAGTCATTAGTGACAAGATGGACTCAATCTGATATTCCCCCATGCCAATATCTTTGATCTATAGGGTCTTTTCTATCTCTTTGAGTTTAGCATCATAAGATTCCATAAATTCCCCATTGGTCAGGACAAAGCTATCACCAGATTCTGTGAGCATTTTGCAAGTGAGTAGGGGAGCATTATGTGGATGGCTCAGGGAATGATCACCTTCTTTAGAAAAGGAAAAATAATGAGGCTAGATCAAATGAACCGCCATAGATTGAAACCAGATGAGATTGAGACCTTTGGGGATGTTTGCCTCAGTGAGGGCTTTATCCATAGATAGTTTTGGTCCAGATGTCGAAGGCTCAGGACCTTTGAGTGTGATCTTCACATAGAATTGAGGGATAACATTCACACAAGCTAGAGACTATGCAGAGTTACAAGAGGGAGGTGCAGGGCCTCATAAGACAAATGGAGCTTTGGTTTTAGGGGCATCTTCACTCCCTGGCACAGTGATCACATCACAGTATTCAACATCAACAGGTTTGATCACATTGATGACAATGTCACTAGTATCATATGTATAGTTGACCACATTTTTGGTATCTTTAGACTTGGGTGATTCAACTTTCCCATGAGGAGGGAAGGGGTAATTCTTAATTATCTAAATTCTTGTTATGGTTCTACACCAAAGTCCTATAAACCACATCAAGTAGTTCTCCCAAGGAAGTGGAGTCACGCTTGGGTTGAGGGATCCAAGGTTTGTTTCTAGCAAATCTGGAAGGTGGTTGAGTTTCTTTCCCAACCTTCTTAGTGGTCTTAACCACTCGTATACTAGAGCTGAGATTAAAGACAAACTTTGAGGGTTTTGGCATCATATTGTCAACAACCCCATCATTCATAGCATCTGTGTTTCTATTAACAATCTTACCCTTATCCTTGTTTAAGGGAGAAGGTCCTTGCTTGTTGTCTTTGTTCAAAGTCAATTCTCCCTTCTTGATCATAAAGGCCTCTATCCTCATAGCTCACCTAATCATATTGTCAAAAGTGAGGGGACCTTGTAATCATACTTGGTATCCAAAATTTGGGACAAGATTGTCCAAGAAGATATCAAGCTTTTCAGACTTAGGTAATTCATGCAGATACTTCATGCATAGTTGTCTCCATCTCTAGAGAAATGTTAGGAGAGGCTCCCCTTGTCGCTATTTCAAATCGCAAAGGTCCTGGATGTTGACTAAATATTGAATATTGTGGGATTTATCATAACTCTTGTCATTTCAAGACTGACCATGATCTTGGTCGCTTGGAGATTGCTCAGAACTATCGCTGAATTTACCTCCCTCTGGGAATTGGAATGGATCTCCCATCTTGTTGATATTATTTTGAGAGATCATGAAAGTAAGATAGAAAGAGTCGATAGGTTCAATTCTAGAAAGTGGCCCTTTAGAGCCTTGTTGGTGTTGAAACAACGGGTTATAATATTCTTGAAATAATAAGTCAGACTATATCTAAAATAATGGATTGTAATACTCTTGGAATGAGGAGGAATGTGAGGATCCCTCACAACACTCAGATTGCACAATAGGTTCGGAACAACCTCTTCCTTGTCCAATACTAAGAATGGGGAGTGTATTGTCACTTCTAGTCGTAATAGTCATAGACGAAGATGTGATTAGAGAAGACTCAAGATAATGCTAGACTCTATCTCTAAGATAATGGAAAGGAGATAAATGGCTAGAAAAACCAAGATGTGAGATAGACCTGGTATGAATCATCAGGAGTATGGCTAGAATAGCCAAGATAAGACTATCACAACATGAGATACAAAAGGCATAAAGAGATAAGGTAAACCAATGAGAGACAACATGAGTCAAAGAAAAGATCAATTGATTACTAACTTGAGACAACTAGTTTCTGACAGTGAACGATAGGAAAATAGAAAAATAGACTCAGACAAAAAGCAGATCAGATAAAAAGTCAAACAGTCAATGATAAACAAGTCTCTATTTTTCAAAACTGGGCTATAGTCTCATGCAAGAACATAAACCTTCACATGAGAGAACAAAGTCTCACACGAGAAAGTGCTCTGAAGAGTGAAACTTTGCATGAGAAAAGTCCAAAATTTGATAGTCTGACATAGTTTTTGAGGTTAAAGTTGAATTTTGAGGTACAGCTTGAATTGATGTCTGATAGAAAATCTAGTTTCCTAACAGGTTTGAAGAACAGTTTAATCAACAATCTTGTTTTGAGGTTTCAAGCATTCGTTTAAAGACACAAAGGTTTAGATCAAGCAGTTGTGATACAAGAAGTAGTCATTAACAGACCTATCAAGGACAAAGCAACTTGATAGCATCGGGGGGAGTCTTTGTTTGATAATGATTGGATAATGTTTAAGACTCAATAACAAACACATAGCTTATCCCTACCAAAAAAATGGTGAGAAGACAAACCTTTGCCCCATTGCTTATGCGCATATGTGCACCTCACATAGCCATGTCACCCCCTAGAGGGTGTCTATGTTTTTGGTGTTTCCAAGGACTCAATAGTGTACGTTCAAAGGTTACCCTTGTAGCAGGGGCCAGTGTCACAACCACCTTCAAGCATCTAGGTGTATGCCTATGATTGGAATCTACGAGAGAGATTCTTCCCCCTCCCTGCGCAAAGATTATGACTCCTTTTGGAGGTGAACCAGGTAGACCACTAGCTAAGGAAATTTTTTAATAGGCTTCCATTCATGCTAACCTTTGGTACCCCCAATACAGGGTTGAGGCCTCCCAGCCACACCAACACCTAAAAGTCATACACCCCTGCAAGTAGGGCTAGGAGCGGCACCGCTCAGTATAATAGACGGAGCCTTCTCAAGATTATAGTCAAAGTCTTGAGAAGGAAGATAACATGGTTTTGGAGTCTTTAGAATCAACAAAACATTCTTTATTAGAGTGAGACAGAATCACTGGTGATAAGTGCATACTCACTTGGGTCATTCCCGGAGGTTCAACTTTCGGCAAGCCCTCTAAAGTTGACAATGGACTTGGTTTAGATTCAGGGGTCAAATTTTTTGGTTCTCCCAAAGGGAGAAGATCATACTTCTCTATCCCATTTCCTCACCGAAACACATCAAGAAGATTCATCACCAAGTTAGCTTCACTCCACCACAACTACAAGCTTTTGGGTTTCTGTTTCTCTCAAAGAGAGAAGAGCATAATCCCCTGGCTAATAGAAGCATAAAGATTCACTACCTTTCTCCACTTCTCTAAGAATTTTTCATATTAGTAAGATCATTAGGATTTTAGGTTCATTCATGGTCATCACCTCCATGTAATGAAGAGCCAAATTCCCTACTCACTATCAAAATCCTCAAGAAATTTTAACGGACCCCTATTTAGACTATATGAATGAAAGCAAGAAACAAACACAACATTTTAGCAAGTCTTCGACTATCATCCTGCAATCAAACCATTAGCATGTTTTATGTTCTTGGTCAAATGTCATGCAGAAAACTGTTATGTTGTGAAAACAATAGAGAAATAATAAACAATAGCAAACAGGAAACTGTCAGAAATCTAAAACAAGAAAGACACAAACTAAAAATTTTAAACCACTATATCCAAATCTTGCACGAGGAAGTACTCCACAACACGTGAGAAAGTACAGGGCACCACGTGAGGATGCATTAGCTCATGCGAGAGAGTGCTACAAGGAGTGAATCTTCATGTGGCATACTCTGGATTCTCACATGAGAATCTGTACATAGACAGTACGGACGCGTGGTAGAGCTTAAATTTCCTGTCAGAAAAAAATGAGAATGAGGCCATAAATTGATCTTTCTACCCCATGGTGGGTGCCAAAATGTATGTGGTAGAATGTGGGCCTCAAATCCAACTACACACACAACATGGTCATTACTCACATGATCGAATTACAAGAGAGAGTATGGATTACTCAATCTGAAATCCATCGTGAAGTGACATGTTGCCTCCTATGTAGACGGGGTGTTTAATTACTCTTAGATTGGAGAGCCAACAACCATAAGACCGATTCTACAATGGAGGATTTTCAAAAGCTATGATGATAAGCAAAAACTAAATTTAAGCTAGAATGAGTGCAATTTAATCTAAGATGCTTTGGAAGAAATATGATACTAATCTAGATAACTTGAAAGGAAATATGAAGTGCAATTTAATCTAAAGAAATTTGAAGTAAGATGATATTAAACTAAGAGCAATTAAGCAAACTAAGTATATGAATATGCAATATTAAACTAAATGAAGATTATACTAAAATGCAATAAAAGCTTCGAATTAATGAAATTGAGACACAAAAATACTATAGTTCAATTACTCTAAAAAATTTCTCTCCTTGAATGAAGAAATGAGGCTCATTAAATAGAAAAGCCCTGGAAGAGAATGAAGGGGTTCTTGATTTGAAACTCCTGACTCTTCATTCCCATTTGAGACAAAAAAACATTGAATTACTTAATTAAAAGAATGGAATTTTCCACATAGGGGACTTTTCGAATATCTTGAATTGTTAATTCAAAAATGAGTGTCCATTCAAATAACAAGTAATTACTAATTCCTTTTTATGGGTAATTAGCTAAAGGGGGTAGATTTTAATTTAATTCCAAGTACTTAGGACTTTAGGATTAAATTAATTTATCATAGGGGTAATTTAGCTAATAAAAGTTGAAGACTTTAGGAATTAATTTTAATATTTGATTAATACAATTAGGGTTTTTGCAATTGACATCAAGTCAAATTAAGTCAAGTAGGAGAGAAAATTGCCTAGGAAACTAGGACTTTGGAGATGTAAAATTGATGAAAATGCACCGAAATTGATTGAATTTATTAGGTGCCAATTTTAGGTTATTACAGAGGGCACCTCAATGTTTCCTTTTCTCTCATCATCATAAGAACATGACCCCTCTTGAGCAAGGTAAAATTTTGTGTGTTTATTGAATTTCCTTCTAGTCTTTTGACCTCTAGTTGATCTTCCTAATTTAGACATACTACATGACTCACTTTCTTTGCTCAAGGAAGACACATATGAAAAATACCTATTTGTTGAAACCTACACTCCATCAAATGAGAGAGATAGCAAGTAATACAGGATATTTTGCAAATTTTGAAATACACTAATATCTATAGGGTGTATTGACTTATACCTATCGATCCATGAGAGTGTGTGGGATGCTTGTGAAAGGGGTCTGGGTACCTACATATGTAATTCAATTATCTTATGTTAGCTAAAAAATTCATGATACATATACTCAAAAACACATAGTAAGTACATTAAAAACCATAAGCATCTCATATGAATTAAAAACATTAAAAGGTACATCATGAATTAATTAGATTAAGAATTGATCGTATAACTGCACATTTCTATCAAGAAATCAATATTAAATAGATTAAGTAGTGATCATGTAACTGTACATTTCATTCATGTCATTCATCTTCTTCTTCATCCAAATCATCACCATGATCATCATTGTCATTGACATCATCACCACCACCGTCATTGTCATCATCTTCATTGTCATCATCATTGGCATCAACATCATCATCATCATCAGTAGCATCATCATCATCATCATCATCATCATTAGCAGCAGTAGCAGCATCATCATTGTCATCATCTTGTTCTTCTTCAAGAAAAGTTGCGTCAGGAACATCATCGACTAACTTTTGTTCGTGATCATCATCTACACCATCTTCTAGTTGTTCACAATATTCTTCTTCCATGGCATTATACCTCATCAGCCTTCCTCTTGGATCATGTCTAACAAAAAATGACCAACTCGATTTATTTGGAACCTTTGAGTAAAATACTTGCTCACATTGGCTTGGAAGAACATAGGGCTCATCCCCAACTAGCTCAAACCACCTTGTATTAATCATTGGAAATCCATTGTCATGTTTAATAATAGTTCTATCAGGATCATTTTGATTAAGTCATAGCATGTACCATCTAATGATGAAGATAACTAATCTGAAGGAATTAAAGTCACACTCAAGTATATCATCCAAAATTCCATAGTATCAATTTTCAGACTCTCAAGGATGTAATTCATTTCTAGATGAAATATTAGTCACCTAAAAGACTGCACTTATCCCAGAATCACAAGTTTTCTTTGTGTCATCCAACTTTTTGATGCAAAATTTATGACCATTGCAAAACATAGCCTTGTGGTGCTTGACCTACAAAAATATGTCAAACATGTATAAATTATTGCATCGAGAGTTCATAAATGTATGGGTGATTAACAAATTTATACGTACCTGGAAATCACTTAAACCATGTGCTAAATCTATTTCCCTTTGTGTAACATTTGGATCTCCATTATGATGAGTTGATGAACCAATGAAGACATGGCTTCCCATGTTAATGTGTGACCTAAATGATGACATCATTCAATCCATACTATCATCCAATCTTGATTGTTTACAATATACAAATGTATTGCATCCGACTCTCGAGCAGCTGTACAAAAAATAAATAAATGACTTACAACCAATTAATTTTGAAGATTAAGAATTAGTTAACAGCTATAATAACATCTTATAATTTATTACCTCTCACTTTCCTCATTCTACCTTTCCCCACCAAGTACTCCCCTTCAAATTTTCTAATGGTGTCGAGATCCCAAATGTGATCTATATGGATCTTTGCTACAAGCTTAGGAAGATATTCAGTAATGTACACCATAGTCTGGTATACCATATATCCCTCCACCATAGAACCCTTAGGATGTGCTCTTTTCTGAACCAAACCCTTCAAAAATTTTAGGTGCCTCTCAACCATCCACATTGACCGAGTGTGTACGGGTCCACACAATTCAATCTCCTCAACTTGGTGTATGAGGTAGTGTTCTTGTGCATTGAAAAAGGTTGAAGGTAGACACTTTTGCATTTCACACATTAGATGAGGAATTCTTCTCTTCCAGTATTTTATATCTACTTTATGGATTTCTTTAGATGACAACCACTTACAAGACATTCAAGACAAAAAATTATCTAAACACGAGATTTTACAATATATACAACAAATCAAACAGATATCATTGCTTACCTCATGTATTTTAAAAGATCATATATCACTTGTTTGATACTATTGTCAAAGTTATCTGGGAGAGATAGGGGTAGCATGTACTGCAACAATTATCAAAATAATCATGTCATTCTTTTCTCACATAATACAATGAGAAGTACATGCAGTTTACAAATATATTGTAAATACAAAAGAACATGACTTACCTTGATGAAGGTATTCCAATCATGTGTTTTCAACCCTAGCCCAAATTCACTTTTCTTTGATATGGTACTACTTATGTTTGCAACAAATCCTGTGGGAAATCAAATTTTTCGTATGACTTCTTTTATGGCATCACTTTTCTGCTTTGTTAATAACCAAGGAAGGGCACTTATATTAATCCATTCTCTATTTCTATTTAATTAAATGAAATTTTTCATTGCATGATTGGATTCATGAATGTCGCTACAAATTTTGACAATTTTTTCTTTGTCATGTCTTTCATCCAATATCTTCCGCAATGTCTCTATTACATTCTTTCCAATATGCAAAGTATCAAACAAATGCACAATTTGTAGCTGCTCGTAGTAGGGCAGCCTACTAAATTGTCTAGGATAACTTTTTAGTCCCTTTGGAAGGTGCTCAGTAGTATTGGCTTGACGACATTCATGATCATCAATCACATAATCTGAAAACAAAACACAATATAAATATACAAATTCTAAACATAAACCATTAGGTAGAATGGTAGTACCTTGAAGATTAATTCTATTATATTCCAACTTCCATAGGCAAGGTGTCATTCTTCGTGACTTAGATGTAGTCTCTTCTTTCCTATTGAAAAGATATTTTTTGGTAATTTGATAGTTATGATTTTTGTGGAAAAAGTGTCTATGCTCATCAAACACTTTCTTTCCTAAACTTTTTGAATGACAAGATTTCATCTTTGGACCACAAACTGGACATGCAAATTTTCCCTTTATTTGAAGACCTACAAGATAAAGATATAATTGGATTAAATATGTTAATTTTTATATTTAGAATTATCATGTGCAACTTAAATTCACCATAACATACCAAAAAAATGTGTTAGCCCTGGGGCATCATGTATTGTCCATACAAGCATTGCATGGAATTGAAATTGTCTGTCTCCTATTGGTCTAGAGATGTCATACATAGTGACACCATTCCATAACTCCACCAACTTGTCGATAAGAGGCTCAATATATACATTCATATCCTTAACCTGGTATTTACCTAGTTGAATGAACAACAACATTACATAGTTATTGTGACCATTTTACTACAAGATTTATAATTACATGTAGATAAATATTAAATGATCAAATACCTGGAACAATCATTGCCAACATAATGTGCTCCCTCTTTATTGACATCCATGGAGGAATGTTATTATTGATGACAAAAATAGTCCAAACAGAGTAAACAGATCTTAGCTCTCTAAATGGATTGACACCGTCCGTTGCCACTGAAACCTTGAGATTTTTAGCTTCTTCGATAAAGTGTGGCCACTTTTCCTCTATGTCCTTAAATACAAAACTATCCATAAGAATTTGAATAATGTCATCTCGACTCCTATTGCATGCATGGTAATCCATAAATTGTACCAAGCTAATACACTTAAATAATCTTTGCAAACGTGGTATAATGGGGATGTAGCGAAGAACCATGTGAGGAACCTTTTTTGTTATTTGATTTGTTCGATATCTACTTATATGAAATTTAGGGCATTCTGTTGCAAATTCATGTTCTTTATGATAAATAATATGATTATTGGGACAAGCATCTATTGCTTGATACACTATTCCAATATCTTTCATAGTGGCACATAATTCTTGGTATGAGCGAGGGAGAATATTCGATGGTGGTAACAAAAACTCACCTATCAATCTATAGAAAAAAAATATAAGTTATTAATATTAACAATATTTATGGTACATGTTTCACCCTTTAATTACTATAATGACATATATAACATACCTTAGCATACGTGACATTGTTATGTTGGATAAACCATTCATAACCTTCAAGTTCAACAATAACAATACAACAGAGAGAAGAGTTGTTTGGGAGCCTTCATAAAGGGTCGTGGCTGCCTTCTCAAGTAGAGGTATATCATGGATGATATCAACATCATCCTTATCATCATCATTAGTTGTGCAAGTACCAAATGTGTCATGGATCAATGTATTAGTACCATCATCTAAAAATGTGTTATCTGGCACATGATCATCATCTTCCATGGGATGATAATCTTCAGCTTCAATATTCACACCTCCATGATCCTTCACTTCCAAAGCCATATTCTCCATATTCTAACCTCCATGGTCCATATCACGTACTCCCCTGGGGAGGTCGACCTATATAAAAATGATGAACATAAATAAACCATGATAATGATCTTATCATCAAGTGTATTTCATATATATATATATATATATATATATATATATATATATATATATATATATATATATATATATATAAATTGTTAAATAAATATAATGAAAAACTTACCAATTCATGATAATCAAACCCTCCTTCAATGTGACCATTATCCCTACAATGGTCTCTTAGCTTTTTTTATTAGCAATCTTCTAGTGTTTAAGCCCTTACAAATATTGCAGGGACAATAACATTTTTCATCTCCTTTTCTTTTCAAGTTAGAGCACAATCTATTGATTGTATCCCCATTACCTTCTTCACTTGGATTGTCTGACATGATCCTCTTCACTTAGATTATCTAAAACCTAATTATATATAGAAATTGAAAATTTAATTATGGAATGATGTTGTAGTATAGTATACCAAATACTGACACTTTTGTTATTGTAGTCTTCCACCGCAAACTCTTTCCTATTGTGGCAAGAAAGAAAGATATTCAAATAATATAGTACTTTGTAAATCAAAATAAAATATCATATATATTATACATAAAATATATTAGAAGTGCATCAAATTTGACCAAGCACTACTGGGAGCTAGACCCGAAAACAAATGAATATAGTACTTTGTAAATCAAAATAAAATATCATATATATTATACATAAAATATATTAGAAGTGCATCAAATTTGACCAAGCACTACTGGGAGCTAGACCCGAATACATTTTTTGCAGGGTATAAGGTCCTAGTAGTGCTTAGGCAAATCTGCATGGTGAAGGTTGCATATGTTGTATATGTTGTGTGTGTGTGCGCGCGCATAAAAAATGGGGCCTTTATCTTTGATCTTAAAATGAAAAATATGCCTATCTAACACTTTTTGAGGGTGTAGGGAACAAAAAATGGAGACAAGTTGTTGATTGAGGGTGCAGGGAACAACACCCGTCAGTACTTTTATCGAATTGTAAATTTCAATTTTGAACCATTATGTGAATATAGAACATGGATGTAATCTCATAAAATAACAAAATGTAGACATGACAGATTACTTATTTTGTTATTCTACATTACTTACTATTTGAGTGCACGTGCCACTTGCAACTTGATCAAGTCTTGTGTGATGCTTCAATTTTGTGTTGGATGTCCTGTAGAAGTACACAATTTTGTATTTCCCCAATATGTTATTCAAAAAACAATAATAGAATAAAATACTTGTTGAGAAAGATCATCATAGGAGTATCAAAAACTCGAGATCCAAAGGTAACTCAAAATTATAAGACTATTACATTCAACCTTCATCTCATGCACCTAATAAATAGGAGATAAAATACATGAAATTGAAAAATTACATTACAAAATAATGAGCTAAAACTACCTACAACAGTAGTACCCAATTTATATACAAAAAATTTAACTAATGAATTGTGTTTTTCTTCTCATCTTCACTACCAAAATAATCACCCCTTTAATCTAATTGCACTATGCAAGTCCAGTTTAGCGACCATGTGCCCCTCATCCTCAATCAAGACTAAGGAACACTATAGGCAAATACACTATCTAAATTGTCTACATTAAAAGCAACTATACTTCAAGCTTCTATGAATATTAAAATAAAATTTAAACTCACACATGGCACAAACTCTCTTCAAACTCACAATACATTGCATGTGTAGTACAAAACTCATGAGATTCTAAAGAAGGCCTCACTCTTAATCAGCCAAATCATCCTTGTACCACACAAAAAATTGTGTGATAACTATGTCTACTCCAACCTTAATTGTTTAAGAATTCATCATATCAGATAAAGTATGTTTAAGAATTGTTGGGACTGGTCCTTTGGCATGTATTAAATAGAACACAATTTTTAGCATATTATTATCACTCTATTTCTTTATTGTAAACATGCTATTGGTTTAGTTTTGTAAAAAAAAATTGTGTTAAATGCATTTAAAATTATCTTCATTGTCTTCTGATTGTCTAAATACTTCTTTATTTATCAGTGAATTAATAAATGCTAGTATATAAAGAAGATAATAAGAAGACAATGAAGATTTTTCTGACAAAAATGAATACACTAAACTGAACCAATGGCATGTTTACAACAATTATCATAACTCGCAAGAAAAACTAAAACAATGGCATGTTTATAACTGATTAAGAGTGAGGCCTGCTTTATAATCTCATGATTTTTGTACTACGTATGCAATATATTGTGAGTTTGAAGAGAGTTCGTGCCATGTGTGATAGAACCTACTTTATCTAATATGGTGCATTGTTAAACAAATTAAGGGTAGAGTAGTTATTACTTAGTTTTTTGTGGGGGACAATGAAGATTTGTCTGACAAATAGCAGGACTTCTTTAGTATTTCATGAAATTTTACCACATACTATTTCAAGCCTTTGAGTCTTGGAGACAAGTGGAAATATGAGTTGCCTTGTTGAGTGAGGGCTAATTAGGCCTAGGAGAAGAGCATTTGAGAATGGAAGTATTCACCAGTCAAAGGATGGAAGACTGAGATTGAGATGGGGTTAGTAACTCTTAAAAGGGTATTGGAAAAGGTAAGTACTTTTCCAAGTTGTTTGGAGACTTTGGGTGTAATTTTTTGAATTCTATGTGTGTAGGGCTACTAAACAGACCTAGAAGGGTTGTAGAAGAAGAATGGTGTAAGTTGAATAGATCAGAGTGAATGTGGTGTTGAAACATGGTGAATAGACCATGATGAGATGATACTTGATGTTAGGATCAGGGTGAAAAGCCTAGTTGAGGTTTTGACATGGTCCATTTCTGTAAGGGCTGCTTAGGATTTTCTCATGTTATCTCTTTTCTTTTCCTTGTGTATGCTAGAGGAATGGAGACAAGGTTAATGATTGATCAAAGATAATATGAAACTATGTAAACCACTTTTAGTAATAAAAAATGTAAATTTCATGTATATCGCCAGTCTCTACCGCAGGGGTATAGTCAGAGGGTTCATTGACAAAATGATCCTTTGAATAGTTACTATGAATATGAATGATTTGATATAGCATATTACTCATTTTACTTGAAGTTTGGAATAGCTTGTGCAAGGGTGAAATTACTTTTGATCATTTTGGTCATGACTATTCCTGTACACAATCTAGAAATATAATTGTCTAATGATTATATGTAATGTTGAATGGATTAAATGCTTTATTCTTGGTAGAAGTGAATGGAAGGAATAGTGTTGGTGTTAGGTTTCATTTATTATTGAATTCAATGGTTTCCAATATGTGTTGAGGAGTTTTCTCCTTATTTAATGTTAACTGTTCCTGCACAATCCACTCATACAACAGTGAAATGCTATGTGTGGTAGGGATGGTTGATAGTGTTCCTTGAGGGAAGGGGGATTGTGAAAGATTTGTTATCATTGACTTGTAGGTGAAATTCCTTTTCTAGTTTTACCTTTTCAATAAAATATTAACCAATTTATTTGTAGCTATTAGTTGAGGGACTCAACTCACTAGGTCTCTCATTATTGTAAGAAAGAAGAGGATCTTTCCTCATTGTGTTATTTGACATTACAAAGGTGCATCATAATGAGTACACTTTTATATTATATAAAAACGTGTAACAATTTTTTTAGCCAAGTCTAAATGTGGGGATCATGTTATTTGGTAAATGTAGAAACCACTCAATTATCTATCCACCTAAGCTTTGTACAAATAATCTAATCATTAAAAGTGACTTCTTGGATAAAAATGCAAAATTTCTTAACATTCAGTCAAGGATTCCCATTTCCCTCATATTTATCAAAGTTTGGAATCTCAAAAAGTGGAGGGAAAGGTATGTATGTTATAGATCTATCTAATGGACATGATCAATTCTTGAAACATGTACACTTTGCATTGAGTATGGCTTACCATTTGCAAATCACTTATTGTGTATTTTGTCTATTTCCATTCTTGACCAAATGGGTTGTTAGTAGCTTGCTTTTATTTATTTTGAGTATTTTTATTGTGTAACTACTATAGGTATTATGAATTTTTGGGTTTGGCTTTGTTCTTTTGATGAGTTAGATTGTAATGATTTGGTTTGGTTGAATTTTTTTGAATTATGGGTTTGGCTTGGTTCTTTTGATGATTTAGATTGTAATGATTTGGTTTGGTTGAATTTTTATGATTTCTTTGACAAGTATGTGATTATTTTTTTTTTGGGTTATTTGGATTGAATTACTTTTGTTAAGGATTCTAATTGTTGGGATTAAATTGGTATAGTGAATTATGTTTTTTTTGGTTATTTGGATTGAATTAATTTTGTTTTTTATTAAGTAAAATAGGTTTTAGAAGGTTCCTGAAACCCACAATAGAGTAATTTGAAAAAGATAAGCATGAAAGCATAACAAAGATTAACATTTCAAAAAATCAAGGAACAGGCCACGACAGGGCCAAGCAAGAAATGACAAAGAAACATTCAAAATAGGGCAAAAAAGAAAGGCACCAGAGCTAGTTATGCCAAGCTCCTAAGCATGACAACTGCATTGCTTTCGAGGGCCTCCATCAAGTCAACAGTATCTTTCACATTCTGAACTTGGGATCCTTGGGGGTTGATTTTATCCCTATTTTTCCTTATTATTGCCCTGGTTCTTTTTCTTGGTCCTTCAATGGGCTCCCTCTCATCCTTCCTAGTCCTCTGATCAGCTGTGGTTTCCATTTTTTCTTCCATTTTTTTGATTAACCACTTCAAGTTCTCGTTGGACATTTTGAGGATATTGAAGTTTTGCTTGTCTATTCCCTTTAGGGTTTTTTCTAGGCTTATCATTTTGGATTCCAAATGTTGGACCCTAGTTTCCAGGCTTAGCTTTCTCTCTGTGGTATGTTCCTTGTTGTTCGAGCTTAGAATTTTTTCTTTGAGGTCATCAATTTCGTACTAGAGCCATTTGAAAGATCTAAACTGATCCAGCGTGTTGTTCTTGGTGTTGTTGAGGAAGTCCATATCCATTTCCCTTGCTTTATCACCTAGAACCACCAGTGTTGGATCTATCAGCTCTTCCCTATGGAATTTTCCTTCATTGTCCTCCAGAATCTATGGGTGAAAGGCCTCCTTGATTATTCTGATACGCACAATATTGATGTTGAAATTTCTTCAGACCTTTTTGCCTTTCTCGGTATCCTAATTATTATATTCCCCCCAGAGGCATCTTTAGTTTCATCTATCCTTATAGGTGATTGGTTAGTACCCTATTTTTCATTGTGGTCTTCTGAAATAGGGTCGTGATTCTTCATATTGGTTCCAGTAGGGGGAGGAGGAAGGGATTTTTCCTCACTAATAGTGAGATCAACTGATAGGTGGCCCGAGAAGTCCTGCATTGTTTTGGGGTTATCCTCTTTGACCTATTGCTCTGTTTCTGTAGCTTCCATTTTGGGTTTACCCTCATCATCTTCAATATTCATTTCTTCTTCATTGTCATTCTACTCTTCCTCCAAGTTAGCCTCCTTCCTATCCTTATTTTTTAAAGGTTTTTTTTATTTTGACAGCTTTCAGGGGTCACTTCTTGGAAGGAGATCCCTTGTTCCATTTCTTCTTTTTTACTTCCTCACTATCATCTGAAAGTTTGCGCATAGAAGTGCTCGAAGGAACATAATCCGACCCTGAGTCCTCACTTTTAGCTTTGCTATCCTCTATTTCCTTGTCTAGGATTTGGGCTTTAAAGAAATCATAGATCAATAGAAGAAATCCTTCATGTAGGGCAGGGTTAGCAATATTCTTATGTCTAAAATCATTGATATTCCCATTTATTGAAGAGTAGAGATAAAAAGGAATGGATATCTTAATACCATGCCTAAAATGATTGAGCAAGATGAAATGATAGGTGCAAATTTTGTCAAACCTTGTGTCTAGGGTGACATACAAGATGAGGGCCTTCAGAACATACTGCCAAAGCATCTTCAAGCTCCCAGGAAGGTAGTAGGTGCCTGACTTAACTATGGCTTTCACTCCATGTCATCTCTAGAGAACTTTTTGACAACAATATCTGATATTTTATGGTCTTTATAGAATTTTTGTTTGATGATGGGAATGTTGGTGACCTTTGATATAACCTCCTCTGTGATAGTAAAAGACTTTCACTCAATCTCCACCATCCCTTCATTCTAGGTTTTGACGAAGATATTTGTGATTTCCTTCCTGCAACCATGGAGTCTTTCAATAAAAGTTGTGATATCCCCTTTCTATAAGGCATTCCAGACTTTTGTATGCTTCTTCCATTTCTCACTATCACTCTCTGGCTCCCTTCTTAGCCTTTCCCCAACCATGGCTTTTGTTTAGGGTCTAGTTTTCCTCTGGTTTTGCCAAAATTTGTTGCTTTCCTTCTTTCTAACTACTTTATCTATGGGCTTTCTAAAAGTTTTCTTTTTGAAATAATTACAAGATTTGGGGAAGGGGGCCCAAAAAGCATGTGGAGGTGATGCATTTTTATAACTCATGCAATTCCTCCCTAGCTTGACATGAGTGAAATAACTCCTCCAAACAAGCCCTTTGCAATTATAATTATCTTTAATTATTGCATCGGTACTTTGGAGATTGTCTCCATCTAGAGAATCCAACTCTGCTAGATGGAAAGTATCGGCATGGGACCAACTGATGTAAGCTTCCTTTTTGGAGGCCAAAAAGGTAGTCTAGTTAGCAGCCCAGATGGAAAAAATGGTGATCACATGATGAGAATAGTCAGTCTCAATAAGATTGGTCTATGTAACAACAAAAGTGATGACTAAGCCGAGACCATTTCTGTGTCTGTGACCCTGGCCAAGGATGAGCCAACCATTGTTGCCCCATTGAATTTCATACATTGCTACAGAAAATATTTGAGAGATGTTCCTCAAATGGGTTCCTTCTAGCTTAACCTTCTGAGTTAAAGTGCCCTGGTGAGAAGAGTAGAAAGGTCTTCAAAAAACAATCTACATGTGTGATCTAATGAGCTCACTAGGGTCCCTTGGAGTAACTAACATTTCTTACTGGGGGTGTAGGTAGCCAAGATGGTTTTTTGGGTTCCATCCATAATATTCCTACTGGCTTCCTCTTGCCTTATCTAACTGGCTTTCTTTTTGCCTAGGGATTTGATTTTAGCCCCAACGTCTACTCTATTTCTACTCCTAGTAGCTGCAAGAGAAATCGGAGAAGGGTCTCTAGTTTTGGTTCTCTTTTTACTTTGAACCTTAGACCAGCCCTCTTTTTCATCTTTGTATTTGGCAAAGAGGTCCTCCATCTTGGTGAGCTACCTTGGAGAAATAGTTCCTAGAAGAAAGTCCATTTGTTGGACTTTGTTTGAATCCTGTGTCTCTAGGCATAGGCTAGAATCTGGGGGGCCACCAGGTATGACCCCAGATGGGCTTGAAAAACATTCTTCCAATGGGGAATCAAGTGAGTCCGGGATGAAGGAGACAAAGATAGAACCTGGGCATGAGTCCCCTCCTTCCACCAGACCATTGTCTCTGGTTTCAATCATGGAGTCATGTTGAATGTTGACAACCAAGTCAATGCCTTCTGACTAGGGAGACACCTCTTTGAGTCCAGTGCTTTCTTGGCTTAGCTTGATATTTTCCTTTTGTTCCCTTTCAGGAGGTTTTTCCTTATCTTTTGGTGAGTCAAGAATCACCCAAGTGACCTTTGGTTTGTCCTTTTTTTTTCACACTCTGTGAGTCTTGACATCTGAGTCAGATTGTGGTATGGATGTCTCCCTTGGGAGGCTATCCTTTTCAGTAGGCTTACCGGACTTTATCTTATTAACAGTGATATCTTTCCTTTCTTTTTTCAACTTCATGAATGCTAGACACAATCTGGCTTTGTGTCTTGCTTTCTTATAGTGGAAGCAAGCAAAAGGGACACTTTCATAGTCCAACTTTTTCAAATGTTTGCCCAGTTTCGATTGGAGCATGATAATTTCCAGCATGTCTTGGCCCTCTTTCACCCCTATGCAGATCTTGGAATAGGTGAGGTGGCTTTTGGAAATAGTCATTGGATCTATCGAGAGCAGGGTGCCAAAGGATCTAGCTATACCATCAAAGACATTTTCAACCCATAATTCCAAAGGGAGTTATGGGAGTCTTACCCATAACGGGGCTTGGATGAAGAAAGAATCATTGAGATCAAGCTTTGGAGTCCATTTTTGCAACACCAGAGTAGCCTTGCCTATAGACCAAGTGCATGCACAAAGGATTTTGTCTAAGTCTTCTTTACAAGAAAACTCAAAATATAGAAAGCCCTTAGCCATCACCGTGACAAGGACTTGCCCCTTTAACTCCCATTTCTTCTTAGCAAAGATTCTCACAATGTCTATATTAGGTCTAGACCCCACAAATTTACCAATATTGTGATCCACCAACTCATTGGGGATCTCAATGATAAAATTACCTTTCTCTTTATCAGATAGATCCTTTATAGAAGGGAAAGATGACCTTCTTGTACATTGAACTCTAAAAAGAGTTGTCCACCGACGATTAATGGATTTACCATTCTGATCCCTTGTCTATGTCTTCAAGGCAGAGGGAGAAGAGGGAAGGTTCCCTTCTCCCACCCCAGCATCCTTACCTGGATCTTTCTGCTTAACCCTTGCATCCCCCTCCTTTTTCTCTGAGTCCCTCACTCCCTAATCTACAAAAAATCCATTACCAACAACACCCTTAGCCTACAGCCCAAGATTCCCACCCACTCTCAAATTTGAATTCAAATGACCTCCCGCTCGACTGTTCTCACCCATAGTGAACCTCGATTGAATTAATTTTGTTAAGGATTCTAATTTTTGGGATTAAATTGGTATAGTGAATTAGGTTTTGATAGAAAATATAAATGATAGGGTTTTTGTTTTTTTGCAATGTTTTTTTATTGTAGTGTCAAGAATCATATATTGTGTATTTCCAATATGTTTGGATGCATGGAAGACCAAGAGAATGGAGGATCACTCACTGATTGCATGATAACCCAGTTTTGAAGGGTCACTAGTTGAGGGGATAGTCAAGGTCTGGATGATTGGGCCATTGGAGGACCCTATTTCTTTGTATTAATTGCTATTCAAATTAGATGCATGGATTTGTTGTGAATTATTGGCTATTATGTATCCTGCAACTGCATCTGTAAATTTGCATATACTACTCTAGGGTTGTAAGGCACTTAGTGATCAAAATAGAAAAAATAAATCAAAATCATTCTTTGTCCTATTTCCTTTTAACAAAGTCTCAACTATCAATGATACAATACATTTGATGCCCTAAGCTATCAATAAAAGTGGCACCTAGCTAGAAGCTCACAGGCTGTCCATTTGATAACCACAATCAACATTTCAAAAAAAATTGATAACCAATAACATCAAATAATGGAGTTAAAGCACAAGCTAGAACTAAGAATGGGTTATTTTTTACTACCAGCCCTTGGATCAGTGACACCCACTTCAGGAGGTAGCGATGTAATAGCCACCAACATATCCTTGAGTGTTTCCTTTATTCTAGATAGACCCAAAACATATAGATCACCCATGGGTTGATCAATTTTATTTGAGCCACCATGTCCTCCCTTTGCAAGTTATTTTAATTCTCAAGCACCCCAACCTCCTTCTATTCTATTTCTATTAGATTTGTGATTGAATGCATACATTTTTGGTTCATCAAAATTTTATCAAAATATTCTAGGGTGTCAAAGTAGGTAGAAAGCCTCTCAGACTTCTTTTTCTTGGGTGTTCTCTTCAACCCTCTATTATTATTTGGGTAAATCCTTCTTTATCCTTTTCTCCTTGATTAGCTCACTACTACATTTGGGGCCAAATTTCGACAGAAACTTCCGATGGATGATTTTTTTTATGAATTTGATGTTTTTTTTTTGTAATAGGCCCTGATGGTGTTGGTATTTTGATGGGTTCTAAATAGACCATCAGAATTCTGATAGTTTCAGGGTATAGATGAAAAAAAAAGTGAACACCCAAATTATTTTTATTTTGATTGCATATAGAAAAGGAGCAGGAGAAAATGAGTGAAAGCTGAGCGCGAGAGAAGATATGTGATTATTTCATCTTTCAAGCCTTTGGAATCATATTCAACCACAAATTTCAAATGCATTTCATTTTATTTGATCATAAATTCTCTCTGAAATGACTGCATTCTACTGGAGTCGTGCCCTAGCCAGTGCTTTATCTCTATTATTTGATGTTATTGGTGCTTGTGCTCAAGGATATCGATTCAATATTTTGAAATGTTTGGATTCATGGTTGTTGATATTACTGGCACATTGATAATGATGCCGTTGTATATTGTTGAGATGCTCACTAAAATGACCATTGAAAAAGAATAGCTTGGAGAAGTATACTAAGATTAGAAGAAAGAAAGATCAAAAGAATAATAAATTGATGGAAGATAATTTAGTGGAATCATGGGTTGTTAAGACCATTGATTCCCATTTTTATAACTCTTATAAATGATAATTTTATCATAAATGCAAGGGGGTTGAACAACATTCCTAGAAAAAAGGTTTTTAGGGAATTTACCAGAGTTCATTCTCTTGATGTGATAACTATTGAGGAATTTAAGTTATTTGTGGAAGGCATGGATAACATTGATCCCAATATATGGTGGAGGGGAAATTAAAATTTCATTGGTGCCCATTAAAATTCTAAATAGATTTCTTTCCTATCAGATCTTCATAAGCGCATCCCTTGTAGGTCGATTTCTAATAGGTATTATCTTTCAATGATCACTTTAGTTTTGACACTAGAGAAATAATCTTGTTGACCAATGTTTATTCTCCAACTACTTTGTTGGAAAGACTAGATTTAAGAATCACAATAGATATGTGAGATCTTTTAATTCTCTTTGGCCTTAGATTTTGGTGGGATATTTTAATGGAATATACTAGTTTGGAGGAGAAATTGAGAGCAATTGAAAGGCTTGTTTCATCCTTATATTTTCTTAAAGAGAATATTCTCCTTATGCATTTGGTTAATGTTAATTCATGGACCTTTGAGTTCACTTGGTGCAATAGGAGGTGTAGAGAAGATTCTATTGTTGATAATATGTTTATTTTGTCATTGATGTCAAAGTGAGCCATCTGTTATTCCAGATGCTCCATAATTTGGTTCGAAAGTGTTTTGTGTTAAACCGATGGAATGTTCATGATCCAGAACAATCTGTTCTTATTCTTGAAGTACCAAGAATTTTTTTTTGGTTATAAGGGAGATGGTGGCTTGGTTTTTCGATCGGGATCTTGTTAGAAAGTAAAGTACACCAACACAACTGAGAGGGGGGTGAATCACTTATGAGCTTAATTAACTTATATTCAACTCTATCAAATTGTAAAATTATAATCAATAACAACAATAACCACAAGATAATAAACATACACAATAACACTAGATTTGTTGACTAGGGAAACCCTTGATCAGAGGGAAAACCCTAGTGGGAATGATGCCCACAAGATGATGTACAAATATAAAAGATCCTTGTGAAAGGATAGACCCTCTTAGAAGTATTTTACAATGCATTAAATACATATGAGTCCCTGTGAGGAGAGTTTGGATCCCTGCTAAATGATCCCAACCCTATGAGGAGTTGATGAGAAACAAACCGAAGAAAACTTAACCCACTGTCCAAATTGCTTCAAGACTATCTTCACCAAACAATCTTCAAGATAACACATCCAAGGGTGAATTGACTTAAAAAATATCTCTCTTTTCCTATATAGTTCCTTTGAAGTCATCAACATTCCAACAATATCATCTTCCTCTGATCATAAACATTTTCCATTCAAAGATCGCACAATATCTCATGACCACATGATACACTTTTTCATCCAATTAAACTTCCTTTTCTTTATACCAAGTCCTAATGATTATTGAGTCGGCCAAAAGGCTTTCTCAATTTAGCATTAATAATATATGACATCAATAAGAATTTACAATACATGTTTCATTATATATCTAAACACTTCCATAAGAATATTAATCTATAGTCAGCTCTCAAAGAAGTAACACACTTCACATCATCCACAAGTCTTCACCTAATGCAAAGTAGATTCTGCCATGTTTATCCAAGCATCCTGAACATGTCTTCAAAAACATACCAACCCTTCTAAACTAGCTTCAACCTTGCCAAAACAATAAATCTTGTATAACTGTCACTAGTTCCTTGAAACTCTCATTGTGAACAGTCTTTAGTAAACTTTGCATAACTCAAACATATCTTCATAAATTTTTCTTCCCTTACAACCACATCATCAAAACACATTACTAAATTCTAATAAATCTTTGCAAAACTCAATTCATCAGTATAAAACCTCGCCAAATGAATCTTTGTTTGTAACTCTATTAACTCTGTCAAGAAAGTATATATGTTGACATCAATGAATTGAACCCAGTCATGAATGTAACATATAAGAACACAGTCATCTCTAATCAAAATCCAATCTTCCCCGCTAACAACATTCATTAGCATTCATGAGCTAACAATCTCCTCCATTGGCATTCATGACAACATAGATGAAAAACCATCTAGTCCCATCTTGTCATTATGGTTAAGTCATCTCCTCCATTGACATTTATCAATATATTTCTTCAACATTTTCCTTTGAAAGAAGTTGCACATTCTATCTATAAGTTACAAAAAATGAAGAGTTAAATGCCTAGGTTTTGTGTAAAATATCTCATGTGAATTCTTGACTCTTCCAGTAAGGATTGGTGCGAGAAATGAAGTATGGATACATTTTCATGTATTACCATTCCTAGAGAAGTCAATCAAATTTTGAAGTCATCTGAAATTGGCATTGATATGAGTGAATGTCTATTTTGAAGGTTTGCATTTTCCTTTCACTCTTTTTCCTTCGTAATGACTTCGATCTTCATAGAGGTGTCATAAAGTTTAAGGATGCAAATGGGGAAGGAATATTTAAATATATTAGCTGATAAAATCTAGTTAGGATTGCATTCTCAAAGGACTCTTAACTCACTGACATGACCAGGATATATATATCAACTCTTAAGATATTGATTACTTAAATTTAATTTAAATGATTTGTAGGAGAAATGATGCTTCTTGAATTAAAATCTTTGAATATGAAGTTAACTTCCAATATTTAATTAGTTTTGATATATGGAAATATAAATAGCAAGAATAAATTATTGAAATTTGAGAAATGTTGAAGCAATTGTCAACTCAAATCCAACTAAGGTTAGCTAGAACAAAAGATGGTATGCAAAACATCCCTGCCATGACACACAATGGCTATTTTATACAATGGAATGATGCAAAACAATTTATGCACAACTCCCATGTTACTAATCATAATTAATGCAAAAGGATGATACTTGATTTAGATCTAACTATAGATATAATTTCAGCATCATTACTGAAATTGCATCTATTCTATTGATTTTGTGCTCCGGTTCTATTTTTGCTACTCTTGATGCTTTTGTCTCTATTGACCTCATATGCTAATGAAATTTGGTAAAATCTTTTTCTTATTTTGTTATTTGCTTCTTGATTACTGTTTGAAGAACTTGAAGCTTCGAGTGTATCTATTATATTGATTTTGTGCATGATTTCTATATTTTCTTCTCTTTATGCTTTAGCTTCAACTAACTTCATATTCTAAAGAAACTTTGTAGAGTGTTTTTTCTTATTTTTTTGTTTAGTTGTCGATTATTGTTTGAAGTTTCTTCCTACAATGTATTTTTTCTTTACCTTAGTTTGGTTTGTGAAATATCTTACAAGTAATATCCATACATTTGTATGTGAATTGTATCACCAAACATTAAAATTTATATATATATTTTCTAGAAATTTGTGCCTTTTCCATTTCACTTATTTTTTTTTTTTTTTCTAAGTTGGCCTATTTGATAGAATGAATCATTTACAACTAAATGAATATTTTTTCTCTAAAGAAATAGATAATGGATACTTATTTATAGAAATTACTAGATGCTTTATTAGCTTTGATTCCTTATAGGTCTGGCCTCATAGGAAATATGTTCACTAAGGCCCAGAGATTGTACATGTAGCTACAATAGAAATATGGAGTTGATCATGGCTCATTTATTTTAAAGATGAGGTTGAGTTCTGATTGTGAAATTGAATTGGATAAACCTAAAAGTGGAGCAGCAAATGATGCATGAGACATGTGGTGAAGAATGACTTTAAATTTTCATGTAGAATGTACTTGAAATTGGTAAATGGAATGTACTATTAAAAATTAAAAAATGTTAACATGTCTATTATACTAATATAACTATGGCCCACTTATTCATATAAAAATAATAATATTAATTATCTAGAAAATTTACACCTGAAATTTTGTGATCCCTAAAATTTACTTGCTTTCTAATTGGTGCCTATATTAGGATGATAATGGAAAGACAACTGAAAAATTAAAAAATTTCTTCCCTTATGCCACTTTGATACAATGTGAACTATCATGTCATAAAAGGTTACTAAATCCAACAATTTCTCTCCAGACATCCGACAACTATTTTCCACATGGATTTCATGAGTTTTTAGTCTTTTCCTTTAATTGTGGTATTGATATTAAGATCATAAAATGCTGGATTATTTTCTTTATTTTCAAAAGTGGAAGACAATAAAATAAGATGATAAATGCATCATCGTCACAATTCTGTAAAGAAACATTTATGTTATACAATGCATCATCATTAAAATTTCTTAATGAATTCTTTATGTGATAAATTATCAAGTTGAAAAGATATAAATATATTTTAATGGAGGTTGATATATATATTCATAGTGGATAAAAGATACAAGGATTACATTGCATCATTTTTTCTTGTCAAATGTTAAAAGAAACCTCTTGCAATGGTAGAATATTAAAGGATTGATATTGATAGATGTGAATGTTGTTTATGATAGATGTTGATAGATTAGTAGACCTAGTATATTAGAATGGTGAAAACATGATTATTTAAAGAGTCGTGAGATAATTAATATATTTTTTTACTTGGAAATATTCATGAGATAATCATTCATAGTGTTCCCTATAGTTTAATTTTACTAGAGAAATTGACACTCTAATGATTGTTAAACCTACTCAACAAGGAAAAAATAATGCAAGAGATTTAATTTGAATAGCCTCTACCACTCAAGTTAATGTAATTGGATAATGTATCTCTTTTTCTTTTAATGGATAATTTGAATAGCTATTCTAATTTTTGTCTATCATGTCAACACAAAGGAAATTTTCCTAGTTTTGCAAATTCTAATATGATCTATCTTGGATGGTTACAATGTTTGTATTTTCCCTTTTGAATGAATTTGTTCTAGAAATACATGAACAATGGCAAGTCACATAAATTGTACTATCTGTATGATTAAGTGAAGCCATTGTTGTGATAATGTAAGAATAAAATAAAATCTAAAAAAATATTGCACATTGTTTACTTCAATGTTAAGTTAATGTTTTCCTCTTTCAAAATACAAAAGAGTGAACACAATTTTGACAATGGTGTTAAACAAGTTGTCCTAACAATTGAATTGATATAAATTTAACTCTTTACAAAATAGTAGTGTTAATGCATCCTCGTAAAATTAAAATGTCTAAATTATATATAAAGTTGCTCATTTTCCATCAATTATGAAAGTGGGAAAAAGATGGAATTGTAGTCCAAGTCGCTTCCATCATAATGGGAACCACACAAGAGTCTAACAATTCTTAAATAGTCAACATAGAAAGTTGACAATGACAATAATGGAAGTAAGTTTATTGCAAATTCATATGGTAGACTGTAGTGGATTAAAGATAAACTTTTTGGCATCATTTAATTGTTGGGCTTCAGGAAAATTAAAACCTAGTAAATTCTAAATATCGTGGACAAATAAGGTTGTAGATTTTTTTAATATTCAAGTTTATCATTGAATTTATCTATATTTAGTTATTTACAAATAATAATATTTTTATTTGTTTCATAACTAGCAATCTTCAAGTGGAATATTGATTTGGGTATGTACAATTAAATAAGTTAAAAAATAGCGAGGAATAATATTAATAAAATTTGGAACTCAATATTAGATTATTGTTTAAAGTTAATATGTTAGTAAGCATAATTTATCATGTGTATAAAAGATACAAAAAATTAATTTATAAAATTTTATATATAATTTTTTTTTAAAATATGATTTTTAAATGTTTATAGTATTGTTTATTTAAATCTATTAACGATTAAATATAAGGATTTCAAATGATATTTCTACCAAAAATATCAAGTACATGATAATTATGTAGTGGAAACAAATTTCCATGTGAAACTTGAAATATAAAATCATCTTTTCCAATAATGATTTAAAATTGCCAGCATGAGACATAATAATATGATGTAATTCCCACCTATACACCTCAATTATTCTCAAAGCATTACTTGTATTGTTAGAAATTCCTCTTCTATGAAATTCTACTCTGCCCTATGAGAGAATTAACTAGAACAATTCAATTTTAAGTAGTATGAATATTGATCAATAACATCACTTGTACTTGCCTCAACAATATGAAGGCATCATCTTGCACACTTCAATTGTTCTTAAAGTATTAATTATATTGTTAAAAATTTCTCTTCTGCATAAACCTACTCCACCCCATTAAAGAATCAACTGGGAGTCAATTTCAAGAATCTAACATGCATATTAATCAGAAACATCTCTAGTAGTGTATCGAACTAAAGATTAATGTGTCTCGTAAGAGTACAGTTAATTTTCCTCGTACATTAGATTAACATTACTCAATCCTCAGAAGCATGTCTCCTAAATCCTCAGAAGCACTAGAAGCAATAATATTGGAGATGTGGGGGCTCCCCATGTTTCCCCAAGAAGACCCTTGAACCAAAAGAGGCAAGCACTTGAAACCAGTAAGTGTTTAGCGGATGGTAGGAAAAAGACCATCCTAGAGTCTGGCCCATTCCTTAAGCAATGAAGTTTATATCATGGAATGTAAGAGGGTTAAATAATCCTCACAAGCAAGCAATGGTCAAAAACATGATTAGAGACAACAAGCCTGATATTGTTCTTTTACAGGAGACTAAGATGTCTAAAGATAAAGTGGAGATAATCCAATTTTTTTGTAATGGCAGGTCCCATGGTAGTGATGCGGATGGAGCCTTAGGAGGAATTGTGACTAGCTGGAATGTAATATTATCAAAGGGGAAGTTTTATCCAGTGGCAACAATGTGACTAATATTAGATTTTGGCACATCAAGGATGGCACTTCTTGCGTTTTGACTAACATTTATGCTCCAAACACCAGGTGGGGTAGGAAATCTTTCTGGAGGGAAGTCTCTAGTTTTAGGAGAGATTTTGCTAATGATGGATGGATCATAATGGGGGATTTTAATACTCCTTTGAAGGAAAATGAAAAATTTGGGGGCAGCCAACCCAATCTGGAAGGCAAAACTTATCTTATGGAATTTATTGATTGTCAAGAATTGCATGACATTGATTTGTAGGGTATTAACTATACTTGGCCAACATGAGAGAGGGTAAGGAGCTCATTCAGATCAGGCTTGATAGAGCTCTTGTTAGCAGCATTTGGTTAAACCATTATTCTTGTGCCTTATCTACCTATGTCAGAGCTGGTTCTGACCATTATCTGATAACCATAAGAGCTGATTTCAATGGCTTCAAAAGGAACTTCCCTTTTCAATTTGAGAAAATGTGGACAATCCACCCTAACCTTGAAAGGCTGATTGAGGTTTGGTGGAGTATTAGGATTGAAGGAACGGCGATGTTCAGAGTTGTTAAGAAAATGAAAAATGTGAAGGACAACATTAAAAAATGGAATAAAGAAACTTTTGGTAACATCTTTACTAATAAAAAGAAAATTGTTCAAGAACTAAAAGAGATCCAGGATAGCATTCAGAAAGATGGCTATAGTGGAAACACCAAAAAGGAGGAAGATAATAAGCTAATGGAGTATCATGATATTATCTCAAAAGAAGAATGTTTTTGGAGGTAAAGATTGAGAAAGCTTTTCCTAAAAGAAGGGGACAGGAATTCCAAATATTTCTTCATGACCACTATGAAACATAGAATGTGCAATAAAATCTCTAGATTGTAGGTCAATGGTACCATTAGTGAGAAGGAGGAAGATTTAAGAAGTGAGGCCAATAATTTCTTTGAAGTGCTTCTAAAGAAAGTTGAGAACCTAGATTTGGAGTGCCAAGGAGAGTTGTTGAATGGTATACCCCTTATCCTGAATGAGGATCATAACAGATCTATTGCTGCTATACCTTCTATGGAGGAAATTCAGAAGGCTATGTTCTCCTTTGATGGAGATAAAGCCCCTGGTCCTGATGGGTTTCCTCATTTTTTCTTTCAAAAGTATTGGAGGATTCTGAAAGATGATGTTTCTAATGCTATCAAGGAATTTTTTGGGGCTAGAAGGATCCTCAAGGAATTGAATGGTACCTTTATTGCTCTGATTCCAAAGAGAAGTGGGGCTGATAGTATGGACCAATTCAGACCCATCAGCCTTTGTAACTCGGTGTATAAGATTATCTCTAAAATCCTTACTTCAAGAATCCTCACCTTTCTTCCTTCTATTGTTTATGGACAACAGAATGGGTTTGTCCCTGGGAGGTAGATTCTGGACTCAATCATTTCGGTCCATGAAAATATACATTCTTTAACTATGTCAAAGGAGGGTTTTTTGATGAAACTTGATTTGTCCAAAGCTTATGATAGGGTTGACTGGGACTTCTTGATGGCTACTCTAGAGGCTTTTAGTTTTAATAAAAGGAGTAGAGACCTTATCCACTACTTGGTCTCATCTGCCACATTCTCTGTTCTTGTGAATGGTTCTCCTACCCCTTTCTTCAAATCTTCTAGAGGTCTTCATCAGGGGGACCCTCTTTCTCCTATTCTTTTTGTTATTTTGGTTGAATGTTTGGGTAGACACATTGGCAGGCTGGTTAACAGAGGTGAATTCAGGGGTCTAAAACCTTCTTCTAAGGATTTGATGTGTTTGCATCAACATTTCATGGATGATTCCATAATTATGGGTGATGCTTCTATCAAAAATGGTAAAACCATTAAAAAAGCCCTTGATAACTATGCGGGTACTACTAGTTAGAGTATAAATTGGAATAAGAGTTCTATATTCTTCATCAATGTGCCTGAAAAAAGACAAGAGAGACTTAAAAGAATTCTTGGTTGTGAGGTGGATTGTCTCCCATGGTCCTATCTTTGGTTACCTCTCTACCTCAATCCCTTGGATTCCTTTTGGAGGGATATGATTGACAAATTTCACAAAATTCTTGCTGGTTGGAAGGGTGCTCTTCTTAGCCAGGCTGGTAAGATTGTTGTTCTCAAAGATACCCTTCAAAGTATCCCTCTCTATGCTTTAAGCCTTTTCAAAATACCTAAAAAGTTTGCTAATAGTATAGAAAAAATCCAAAAGAACTTCCTTTGGTCTGGAGTTGAGAAAAAGAAAAGGATGGCCCTTATTGCGTGGGAGAAGGTTTGCAAACCGACTAGGAAAGGGGGTCTTGGTCTATGCACTATAAGAAGTTTAAATGAGTATCTCATGGCTAAACTCCTTTGGAGGATGTTCAATAACATGGGAGAGTGGAGCACTATATGGCACAATAAATATAATAGGGACAACTCTGACTTCTTTAAGTTCCTGAACTCTGATTCTTCCCAAGGTGGATCTTGTATTTGGGGTAATGCTCTTAGAAGAAAGGAGATGATTAAGCAGGGGGTGAAATGGAAGGTTGGTAATGGCAAGAAAATTATTTTTTGGGATGACATATAGTTACTTGATAAACCCCTAAAAGAGGATCCAAGATGGAACGACTGGTCTATTCTTTGTAAACAGCTCCTGGGCAATCAAGTGGAAAACTATTGGGAGGAGAGTAAATGGACTGACTTGTCTAGGTTTGATCCTTCCCTCAGGGGCTTGAATAACCTTCTGAATGTTGTGGTTCTTATTGATGATGAGGACTCCCTCATTTGGAGATTTAGTTCTAATGGCTTGTTTTCAATTTCTTCCCTGTATATTCAGAACTTTGAAGACAGCCCTGAACCTTGCTAGGCCAAAGCCTGGCTCAAGGGACTAACTCCTAAAATTAATGTTTTCTTTTGGATCTTATTGCAAGATAAAGTTCTCACAATTGATAACCTCAGAAAAAGAGGCCTAATTATAACCAATAGATGTCTCTAGAAAAATAATGAGGAGAATATCAACCATATGACAATTCATTGTCCTTTCACTAGTCAAATATGGGGAAAATTCTTTGATCTTATGAATATGGAGTGGGTGTTCCCTCATAACATTCAGGAGTTGTTTATGTGTTGGAAACCACTGACTAAAAACAAGTTTTTAATCTCCTTTTGGAATTTCTTTCTACCCTTTTTGTGTTGGGGGGTGTGGAAAGAAAGGAACGACAAAATTTTTAGGGATAAGGAGTCCAATTGGGAGAGTATTTTTCACAAGATTAAGAGTGCTCTACTGGAGAACTTGGTGTTGATAAAGAACTATCATGATCCAAAGAATGAATGGGAGGCCAAAGTTTATAAGAAGTGGAAGCTTGAAGGAAGGAAAGTTCTAATCCAAAGAAATTTGAGGGAAGAGGCTAGGTGGGACTGTCCTCCTAATGGATGGGTCAAAATCAATTTTGAGGATGCCTCTAAAGGCAACCCTAGAATTGTTGGATGTGGAGTGGTTATTAGAGATGAATTTGGGAATTGAAAAGAGGCTATGGCTATTCCTATAGGCTTCAACACCAATCAGTTGGCGAAGGCTAATGCTGCTCTCTATGGGTTGTTACTTGCCAAAAGGAAGAATTATAACAAAATATGGATTCAAGGGGATTCCCTAAGTATTGTTAAGTGTTTGAAGAACACTTTGACCCCTTCGTGGTCCATAGCCAATGTTTTAAGTAAGGTGAAAAAAATTATTGACACCTTTGAAAAATGCATGATATCCCACATTTTCAGGGAGGCAAATTTAGTGGCTGACTGGGCTGTGAACGTGGCTTGTAAAAGCCACATGGAAATTGAATGGAATGATGGTTTGGACATCCCTTGTGTTGGATAATCATTAATTAGAAAGGAGAGGATGAGGATTAAGCAACATGTTTTGAATGAAGAGATCATTAATGAGCATTGAGTGCAAAAATCTGTGCAACTATCATGAAGGACAATGGCCTGATTTCAAGACAATTATTGGGGTCCTTTGGCACAAGTTGTGGGCTATGAATAACATTAATTTTGGTTATTACAGTTCAAAGGAAAAGTTGTAGAGAGAGGAACTTCATTTGAACTTCAGCTTTCTGTTATTTCACAAAGCCATGGGAGGTAAAAAGATGAGATGCAAGCTGGCAGATTGTAGTGACTAGAAACAGAATAAGGAAATTTGGAAAATTATTAAAAATGGGGGTTTGGAAAAATTCTTGGAGAGATTACATGGAGGAAAAGTGGCAGTGACCAAAAATTTCATCAAAACTTGGAACAAGGGAAGCATTCTGGTGGGCACGCAAAACATGGAGTTGACTAAGGAGGTGGTTGTTGAAGTGACTGGCTTGATGACTGAGGGCATTAACTTCTACAGGGATAGGAAGATTTTAGACAAAGCCTTGGAGGCTTTTTCGCCCATGAAGTAGGAGAGAGACCATATGGTTAAGGTGGACAACTCGTACTTTAACCCTAAGTTCATTTATAGGCCCTGGTGCCTTGTTTTATTTGTTATCATAGGCTACATTACCCTTGATGGTAGATATACTAAAATCTACAACCACCATCTTACTCTTCTGAACCATTTTAGGCACGGGGTTAAGATTAATTTTCCTTTCTATTTACTGAGTTCTTTGAATGCTTCCCTCCTTCACTGGCAAAGGGATCTGGAGGGTGATCATGCTTGCCATGAAGGGCTCATGGTTCTCATATTTGAGGTGTTGAAGTCGAAGAAGGTGGAAAGATCTCAGCTTAATAGAAAATCCCTGGAGGACTATGATATTGATGGGAAGGAGTCAGAGGAGCTGTTTATGGAGGAAATAGAAGATGAAGAGGGGGATTCTGAGGATTACCATGAGGAAAGCCCTAAGGTGGAAAAAAAGAAAAGGAAGATGGAGGATTCTACTACTGACATGGAATTAGAGGAAGAAGAGAGCAGGGAGGAGAGTCCCAAGAAGCAAGGGAAGAAGAGACCAGAACCAACTGAAAATCGTACTAGAACTAAAATTGGGAAGAAGAAAGCGGTGAAAAGGTTCTTCATATCTTCTGATGAGGGCTCCTCTTCCCAGGGTAAGAATGATCAGGAAAACTATGTGGAAAACAACCCTACTAGGGAGGAGAGTGGGGGTACTAGTAAGGATGTTTGGGTTGAGGAAAAAATCCTGCAAGATGTTGCACAAGACGTGACTAATATTGAGAAAGAAGGGTTTGAGAAGGAAAAGGACAACCTGGATAAGGAGAAGGAAGACATTCCTAAGGAGAACATGGAGGCAAAGAATAGGGGTCCAAAGATTAATGAGGGGAGGAACAAGGATTTTGAGAACTTAGGGTGCCTGGCTTTCTTGTCTACCCTTAGCATAATGAAGAATGACATCATTGTGATGAAGTCCAACATCCACCAACTACAAAAAGAAATAGGGATTCTTAAAAGGATGAACCTGGGGGAGAAAACCTTGGGGCAGACTATTGATGAGCTCACTAACATTGTTGCCAAAGCTGAGGGTGTTGCTACCTTCAATGACAGACTTAATGCCATGGAGGAGAAAATCCAATGCAGTAATGTTTTAACCAGGAAAGTTGAGACTATGGAAAACAAAATTGACAAGCTGGAGAAGACCATGGGCAATATTGCAAAACAAATCTTTTTTGTCCTCAAGGATTCAAATGAGCACGTGAAGATCCTAGTTGACAAGTTTGATAGTGGGAAAGGGAACCAAGAGATCATAGAGGCTAAAGAGGAACAGGGACCTAGTAAGCACACAAGATCCAAGTCCAGGATGGTGGAAGATGGCAACAAGAATGACATGGAAGAGATAAAGCTATCTACTGCAAACATGTAGATTCTTGCAGACCAGGCTGCAAAATTGATGAAATGTGTTTAGACAACAGCTTGTTGTCTTGCTTTCCTTTTTTTTGCTGTCCTTTGTCTTTTGGCTGGCCTTTGTGTTTAAGGCCTTGTTTGTGTTTCTTTTTTTGGTGTTGATGCACTTGAACTATTGGAGCCTAATTGTCTTATCTTTATTCTCATTGTAAAAGGTTTCGGGTCCTTTCAAAACCTATTTTTATGTAATCAAAACATTACTCAAAATTTTTCCCTTGTCCTTAAATTTATTATCTAGTTATATCTTCCTATTGGCTAACCATTGCACCTTGTTAGGGATTTCTAGTTATAGACATGTAAAGAATAAAAAATATACTCTCTTTCTCATTTCTTAAATGACTATGTCACATTCAAATGATTATACTAATTAATATAAAATCATATGAATTATATTATCTAAGTGAAATAAAATAAAATTTATATATAAATTACAAACTTGGCTTAATTAATTATAAGCATGTAAAGAATACAAATATTATCTCTCGTTCCTTAAATGACTATGCCAGATTCAAATAATTATAATCATTAAAAGCATGAAAAAAATACCCAAATGAATGCATATTCTCTGTCCAAGCTGGAACTCAAATGCCTATTATGTAACGGTCTTGCTTTTATTTTTTTTGTTTCTTGTTTTAAATGCCTATTATGTAACAGTCTTGCATTTTTGTTTCTTATTTTTTTTTAATATAAACTTGATTTTATCAAGCCTATTTATAGGCCATTCACACGTAGAGTGGGGGAAATTTATATTTTTTGGGTTTTGTTTCCCGTAAAGGCTCAACCCGTGGGGTGACTACTTTTTGTTTTCATTACAATACAAATTTGGTATCGATAATAAGTTTGATGAGTAATGAAACTCTTTATATTATTGAACATAGCCGTTCTAACTTATTTCAAGTATTTAGAAAATTCTATCTAAGAAACTATTGTCTTATTAATATAAAGATAAATTATTTCTTTACCATCTACAAGTATTTCATGAATATTGATTATGAATAAAAAATTGATACATTATTGTATCCTTTTTAATAAATTAAAATTTTATACTACTTCTCATCTATCTCATAAAGACCATTGGGATTCTATAGCGAGTGATCTTTTGAGTGTAGTAGCTACCAAAAACATTTGCAAAATTTAGGATAAGCATCATATAAAACCATTCACATTCCTTTCCTGGCAGGTGTTGTTGATTCCTCCACCTACTATGTGCTCCAAATAGATCATGTACTTTTTCTTGGCCTAGTATATTTCTATTCCTTCAAGATAGTTTATTGAAATAAACTTTTCAATTTATTATACAACAAGTAATTTTATATCATTTTTATATTACTTTGCTAACTTGCAATTTTTATATTCCATCACAGATTTTGATATTGTTTTAGAATTGAAACCCATAATATTATATTCACTAGAGAAGATTTGCAACCATGACACAATGAAATTGTGTCTTTAAGATTATTTTGTCAAAAATTCATTTACTTGTTCTATTTCTCATACTAGTCAATAGTTAAAAAAATGTGATGTTTTTTTCATACATCTACTTATTATCATTTAACAATTTCATTGGGTGACTTTTCAATCTTCATGACTTCTATTTCCTCTTTCTAGTTTTGGCCTCTCAATAAGACACGTTAAGATCTTATATGGGTCGGTCAATGAATGAAGTCTACCAGTGTAAGGGTAAGTAATTTTCTTGAAATAATAACTAGTATGTAGTTTGTCTATGCTTTTTCTAAAGTGCTAAGGACCATCATAAAGTAATAAAAGAGTTCCTTCTAAACATAAGGAAATAAGTGTTTCAAACTTATATAAATTTTAAAAGAAATAATGATTCAATTTAAAATTACATGACTTTTAAATGAATATTAGGGTGAATATCTTGATGGATAATGGAATGATACTTCCAAGGTTTGGCCTTAATAGTTACAAAGGAGGTGCTTTACTTTTTCAGTCTACTATAGACCAAACAAATTTATATCACTCTTCCATAGTTTTGACAACTTGTGACTTTTGTACTCCATCACCACTTGTCATATTTTATTACTCTTGAAACTACAATCATATATTTACTAGAGAAATTTTCCAACCATGACACAATGAAATCATGTCTTTTAGATAATTTGGTCAGAGATCATGTTGCCCTCCTATTTCTCGTATTAGTTTAAAAATTGTGTGGTATTTTGATGATTTTGTGAAATATTCATTTACCCCTCCTATTTCTCATATTAGCCAAAAGTTTAAAAATTATGTGTCATTTTTTCTTAGATTTACTTTTTATTATTTAACAATACTATTTGGTGACTTGTCATATATACCCAGTTTATCATTAAAAGTTACAAATTTTAAAAGAATATATAGCTTTTATATTGCATATTTGCTTCACAAGCATATCTAATTTTATCAAATAATTTATGTAATATTACCAAAATGAATCTAAATAAATTATCCATTGAAAATTATTTATGAGAATGACAATTGTGTATATGAACATTTCGTTACCATGTTTCATTATAGAAGAACACTAAAATCACCCAACAAGTGTAATATGTCTCAACTAGAACTATGATGGTCATGGATACATATGGTAGATAATGTAAAGTCTAACCTTCTGATACAAATACCACATCAGAAAAAATAATAAAGACTAAGGAGTTGGTCAACAAGTCAAAGGTTGAATGCCTAAGTCAACTAGATACAAAGAGATTCAGATTGATAATATAGGAATAAAAGAAGTACAATTATGACCAAAACTATCGAAAAGATAGGGAATACCTCTGTGTCCAAGAAAAGTGAAATGTCGACCATTTTTTTATTGTACTAACATAATCACAATAATAGATGTTATATCAACGAAATATTAAGGTTCTGACCAACTTGTCTGAATAACAAGTCAAAAATATATCGATCAACTATCAAATCAAAACAATGAAAGATAAAGATTAGATGAAATGTAAACTTCCATATTAATAACAAAGTAAACAACAAAATTACCAATTACCACCATTTCGTATACGAAGAAGCATATAGCACAATAAAGGAAAGTCCTTCTTGACAAAATATTCGAACACCTGTTCAAAAATTTCAAGGGCAAGAATATTGTGGGAGTGTGTTTCCACCCTACCACAAAGAAATTACACTTCCCTGGTGATGTAGCCCAAACCCTTCAAAACAATAACCTAGAAAAATATACAACACAGAAATTTTAGAATGCCAGATTCTTCATTACACTCCTCCAACTCTACTCTGCCTCTACAATGAAAGAAAACAACTACTTATTACAAACTTGAAAATTACCATATTTGGTAGATTTTCAAGAAAAATAGATTTTTCCATTTTTGGTAATTTTCAAAACCCATCCTACGAATCTTGATTTTTCCCAAGGAAAGCCCCCAACTAAGGCAAGATGAATTGCCAACTAATCTATGAAATCAAGAATATGATTTTGGATTTATTAAAAAGACAACTTTCTAAAAAATTGGAAAAAAACACAAAAATCCAATTTTAGAGGCCAAGATGATATTTCAGGCTCCCAAAAAAATGTCGAAACGGCCACCAATCAATTTGAGCTCATTGGCAATCTAGATAGCTCCTCCTCATGCAACTGCCTGTAAAATTTTAGCCAAAACCCACATCCGAGTCAAAAGTTATGACCCTCGAAAGTAAATCTCAACCAAAACCCACATCTGAGTCAACAACCTTGATCCTCGGATGCTCCTACATCAATTTATGATTTCACTTAACAATTTAAAAATCTATTCACAAACTATTCACATATTACAAGCACAAATGGTGGTCTCATACTATTATAATACTAGCAAACAGTTGTGAAGAAATGTCAGAAAGACAGATCTAAAACTAGATTGCTCTTATAGACCAAAATGGAACCAATCTCTCTCTAAGATAACATAGTAACTAAATTTTTAAAGGTATTTCCCCAAAGCTAAAATCAACAAAATTTAACTAGCATACATTTTGAAATTGCTTTGGTGCCTACAAGAGGAGCTCTGCAAACAATTATTATTTGGGCTTGGAAGTTGTGAGTTTAAAAGTTCATGGGAATTAGGGTTTGGATGCATATTGGAAGTTTGAGAAATGTAGGATATGCATCAGATTGATCAGTTGAAACTACAATTACAATATTTAAAAAAATGAAAGCCTAGACACGACATGGGAACCTTCAAAACACCCTTAGTAAAATTACCCATAAAGTCATATATGTTGAAAAGAAATGTGTTGAATATGGATACAAGGAATTCACAACAACGGTTCGACAAAATGTCTTGATAGACATAGATGCAAAATGTGGAAGCGCAGACTTGATCCATGAACTTTTGGACAGGATGCCCCAGAATGATATTGTGGAGACATCATGAAAGTATGATGTGTGTGAATACTCAGAAGGAATGTGAAAATATAGGCACAATAAATTAAATGTTTGACAAAATGTAATGCTCAAAGTCTGCAAAAGATGGCTGCACCGAAGCTCAATATGGGATGTCGGATAGAATTGCTCAAAATTCTAGCAGTGAATCCCAAAACATTAGTAATTTTTTAAAAACTTAAATCACCAAGTTTGCAAATACAACCTTAAAATGATCAAAAAATACCTAGCATGTTGAGTTCCCATCCATGTTCAAGAAAAATAAACACACATAAAAGAGTAATGAAAAAATCATGACTTTGTTTCATTTCAGACAACTGAATAAAAATTACGCTATACAAATCTTGAGGAAAATAGATATTTCCCATTCATAGAGACATTCAACTACCCCTATAATATAAATAATTCTTAATACGATTAAAAAAATGTGACTAGAAAATTATAAAGGAAGTTCTACAATCTTAAATTGTTGAAAGATGGTCAAAATAAAATATGCCAAGGCAGTTTACTAGAGACAACATTAGAACTGTGACTTGCAGTTCTGAACAACACAACATGACATAGATTGTTATTGAATGTCAACTCCCTGTTGAGGATTTGGGACAACTAGAATCTTGCTGTAACTTGTAAGGTCCTGAATGTTATGTCTATTGACTAGTTTTTACATGCTAAGAGATCTCTGACATAAAATAGATAAATGGGAAAAATCCTAGATTATAATTTTCTTGCCTATGCTAAAGGTTCCTGGCTCACATAGAGTGGAATGTACCACCGAAAGAGTAAAAGAAACTTAGTTAAGAAATTTGGTCTTAACTACAAGTTTTTCATTTAAATGAATTCTTCCTAGAAAGAAGAGATCGATAGACAATCTATTATTATTCCTAGTAAGTTCAAACTAGTCTCACAAAGGCAAAAATAAAGACATTGAACAACCATTACAATTCTATAAATTGCTACCAAACAAATAGTTGAGAGAGCGAAAAGATAGAACAAATTACCTAGAATTTAAATGGTAAAATCTGAAGATTGTTAGACTCTAAGAGCATTCCGAAAAACTTGTCCTGCTACAACTTTTTTGGTGCGGTATCCTTTTTCCCCAAATTCTCCCAATTAAATTATTTCTTTTGTCTCATGCGCGTGATGGAGATTGAAATGTCTTTTCTCTCTTTTTCCCATTTTCCTCCGTGTGCACCTTCTGATTATTGGGAGATCTGTCTTTATTGGAAGATGTGTGTTTCATGCCTAAATGATAGCATGCAGGGAGGAGTTATCTCCAAATTTGTCTCACTCATTTCTTTGTTATAAAAGCCCACTCTTCATTCCCAACTATTTTTATAGAACCTTGGATACCCAAACTTTGTTCTTATATAAATTAGAAAAAAAAGACAAAAAATGTTACAAATATGTTTTCTATTGTTTTGGGTTATGGTAGATAATGTCAATGCAAGTCCATTGTTTTGCAAGTCAATAATCCTTTCTTCATGGCCAATGACTTTCCCATGAAAATAGAATAAAAATTTAATTGTAAGAAAAGAAAAATGACACAGAAAATATTACTTTGCTCATTTTTTAACCTTTGAGGGAAAATATATAAATCTATAATTGTATTAAGCATGTACTCTATTTTATTATGCATTCAAAAATCAAAAGTCAAACCTTATGGTGCAAGTGTTGAAAGGGTCTTCTTTTTTTTGTTTGAAACGCTAATGGTCTTTCTTTTTATTTTATTGGTTTCTTTTTTTTTTTTTTCTTGTTTCATGAAATCTATTTATGGGCCATTGATATACTATTTTTCTCTGTACTATTTTTCTTGTTTCATTTCATACAACTAAATAAAAATTATGGTATACAGATCTTGAGGAAAATAGATATTTTCCATTAATAGAGACATTCGACTACCCCTATAATATAAACAATTCTTAATACGATTAAAAAAATGTGACTAGAAAATTATAAAGGAAGTTCTACAGTCTTAAATTGTTGAAAGATGGTCAAAATAAAATATGTGAAGGCAGTTTACTAGAGATGACATCAGAACTGTGACTTGCGGCTCTAAACAACACAACATGAGATAGATTATTATTGAATATCAACTCCCTATTAAGGATTTGACACAACTAGAATCTTGTCGTAACTGGTAAGGTCCCGAATGTTATGTCTATTGACTAGTTTGTACACGCTAAGAGATCTCTGACAGAAAATAGATAAATGGGAAAAATCCCAAATTATAATTTTCTTGCCTATGCTAAAGGTTCCTGGCTCACACAGAGCCATATGTACCACCGAAAGAGTAAAAGAGATTTAGTTAAAAAAATTTGTCTTAACTCAAGTTTTTCATTTAAATGAATTCTTCCTAGAAAGAAGAGATCGATAGACAATCTATTATTATTCCTAGTAAGCTCAAACTAGTCGCGCAAAGGCAAAAATAAAGACATTGAACAACCTGTTGGTGTCCAAAATGACGCTTATGCTCTAATAGGCTACCAATGTACCTTGAGACTGATATTAGGAATGGTTAGTTCCAAGTGTGGGAGCTCTGCAAGGCAACTGGACCAACTATAGGGACTTAATATGCCCTCTTCTGCTTCTGGCTCTACAAAACCAAGGTGGGTGCACCTAACCTAGTATAGAATATACTTCATACACCAAGAACTAGGTTTGTATAATAGATAATAGAATAGCAAGAAAGTACTAAGTGTTAACCACACACTCATTGACTCTCCATTGCTATGGGTCAAACCACATACAACCAAATACTGAAAACTTAAGGATGGTTCTTAGTTTATAAGTTTGAATCATAACAACCACAATCAAGATATGTCAGCAAGGAAATACTTATCTAGGCCAGTGCCTCATCCATTGGGAAAGGTTTCTTAGACAGAATACACACACACCAAAATGTATCTAAGATTCAAAGCCATAAACACATTTACAATCTCCTCTACTACTTACAGAATATCCCTACATAGACAAGAGATAAATCTAGGTCCCATCTAAAGCATCATTTAATCTAATCCTGGATTAGAACTCAAGAATGAAGACCTATACATAAATTGTTATGTAGTGAACTAGAAAGTTGAAAATTCATCTACGTTGACACAAGGGGGAGATAAGAATCATGTGCCTGCATTAAGTATGAAGAATCCTCAAATGTATACAATCCATCCAAAGGAACCCTGCTTGCAAACTACAACTTAGACCTACAACTTTCTTTCAATTATCAGAAAAAATCAAGACAAGTCATTACAATTTAGACTAAGAAGAGGACTCACAACCCAAAAGTTTGAATACCTAACTCCCAATAACCTCAAATGATCATAGAAATCCCTTTATACCAGGGTTACAATGCAAGCACAACGATCATTTCAAACTCAAAAATTTCAAAAACACCTAACCCCACCGAGGAGTTACCATAGACAAGACAGGGATCAAGCCGCAGCATGCAAGCTCAAACAGTCAAATGCATTTAATCAACATCAGATCTTCAATCATGAGAAACTCTGAAAAGGCACCGAAGATCAATCAAAAGTCTGCAAAGTTCAAACTGGAAGTGACCCTGCAACTGCTTTTGGTACATTTCATTTACTCCCCTATGGCAAGACACTCCTCTTCTGCAATCATCACACACCTTGGAGCACACTAGAAATAGCAAACCAATCACTTCTCACCAAACAGGGTCATTTTTGCATTGAATTCCATAAAAAATGGTACCCTCTGTCACTGGAAACTCTCAAAAATTCAAACTCAAACTGCAATGGTCACCATGCAATTCGCGGGCTTGTGTTTTTAACCCACCCAAACACCTTAGGTTAACTCCGCAACGGTGATGCCAAACAGTTGTCGCATGATCACATAGCCCAAAAATGGGCTATGCGAACATGTGACACACCACTTCCCATTGCCATCTTCACAACCGCCGACGTTGTAGCTGCCACAAAAGGGTTTGTCACATGTTCGCAAGCTAGAAAACTAGCTCATGCGAACATGCGACAAGCCGCTAACATGCACCCTGTCGGTTGTCATGTCACTGCCGAGAATCTAACAGTGCATTAGCGATCCACAAATCAAACTAAGACCAACATTAAGTCCCCGCCGTAGATCCTCTCCATCTCGTAGGATTAAAAATCTGACATCAGCAGGGAGAAATCAATAGTCGGTTGCATGATCGCATGGACCTACAAGATTCCATGCAATCACATGACAACCGTTGATCATGGAATCCTCCCACTACCGAGATACTCTAACCTGGGCCCACATTCAAACCTATCAACCTGCCAGCTCGGACCAACCAGAGATTGCCACAACACCACCTGCCAACGGGACCACCAAACAACTGCAAACGGGCCCCAGCACACGTGGCACCCTGTTGCATGATTGCATGCCATGGGAATGGCCCTTGCGATCATGCGATAAGGCCATAAGACTGCCACATCTCTATGCTGCATCCAATCAGACATTGCCACCTCAACATCTGGAAGATGCCCCATCACCTGCTACCAGGCCCCAGGGACATGTGTCAATTGGTCACATGATCACATAGCCAAAAACTGGGCTATGCGATCATGCGACAGCCAACCCCAGGCTGCCACATCACTGCCTCTGACAGCGGGCCCACTACATACTTTTCCCGTTGGCATCCAATCGGATGATGGGCGCATGATCGCAAGGGGTTAGAATATTCCATGCGATCACACGTTGATCATAGATTAAAATCACTATCACAAGCCCCGCTGACATATCTGACAAGTCACCGCCACATGGACCAATCAGAAATGAGCTTTACCTTTTATAGGATCAGACAGTTGTCGCAAAAGTGTGGGAAATAAACCTCGTGCATCTTCACCATGTGAACTTGTGGCAACCACCGATCCTGTCTGAACTTTAACCACACCGGGCAACTGAGAAGAGCTGGGACCCACATGGATAGGTGGCAAGCAGTCGCATGATCACATGTCAGAAAAGTTTGACATGAAGCCATGCGACAACCAATCAGGAAGAGCCTTTGAAGACCCAAGCCCACCATCCAGTCAGACTTGCGCAGTTAGAAAATGCCAACAAATAGGGCAGAAGTGTGGGGTCAAAAACATCCAAAGTTTTCACAATAGCGAAGGATCAAAAACACACAAAGTTTTCAGCACCAAAAGACAAGTGCACAAAAGCTGGAAGGCAAAGGTCAAAAATAATGAAGGTTTTCACACAGATCGAAAACATCATGGATTTTCAAAAATACTGTGGGTTTTCGACACTGTGGCAAATTTTTTTAAAAAAATTTCCTGCAGACCTTGAAACTCGAATAACTTTCTGGGTTTTGTGATTCAAGAAATGCGATTTGGACTGAAGCAAGGTGACAACATGAAGAACACAAGGTAGGATGCACATCATGAAACACTAAGGATCCTCATCGCAAGTCAAGACTGTGATTGCAGGCACGGCAAGACAACATAACAAAGACTGCAGAGAATAGGCCATTTTCATAAGATTTTTGAAATGACTGGAAAATGGATTAACACAACCATTACAATTCTATAAACCGCTACCAGATAAATAGTTGAGAGAGAAAAAAGATAGAACAAACCTAGAATTTAAATGGTAAAATCTAAAGACTGTTAGACTCTTCCAGCATTCCGAAAAACTTGTCCTGCTACAGCTGTTTTGGTGCGATATCCTTTTTCCCCAAATTCTCCCAATTAAATTATTTATTTTGTCTCATGCGCCTGATGGAGATCAAAATGTCTTTTCCCTCCTCTTTTTCCCATTTTCCTCTGTGTTCACCTTCTGATTATCACGAGATTCATTTTTATTGGAAGATGTGTGTTTCATGCATAAATGATAGCATGTAGGGAGGACTTATCTCCAAATTTGTCTCTCATTTCTTTGTTATAAAAGCCCACTCTTCATTCCCAACTATTTTTACGGAACCTTTGATACTAGAAATTCACTCTTATATAAATAAAAAAGAAAGAAAGAAACATTACAAATATGTTTTCTATCATTTTGGGTTATGGTGCAGATAATGTCAATGCAAGTCCATTGTTTTGCAAGTCAATAATCCTTTGTTCATGGCCAGTAACTTTCCCATGCAAATAGAATAAAAATTTAATTGTAAGAAAAGAAAAATGACGCAGAAAATATTACTTTTCTCATTTGTCAAGCTTTGAGGGAAAAATATATAAAATCTATAATTGTATTAAACATGTACTCTATTTTATTGTGCATCCAAAAATCAGCATCATTTGAACAATAACTTGTACTTCTTGTACTATGATCACATTGCACAAATATGTTTGCTAATATATTGTTCTTTTGTCCAATAGTTTAAACTTATTTATATTTAGAACCTTTCAAGAGTGTGTAAATTACTTTTCTTCATTGTTAGGTACCTCATATATATAATTGGGATTCTGTAGTTCATATAGATCATTGGGGTTTCTTAGTATGGTAATCTTTTGATTGTAGTAGCTACTACAAACATTTGCAAATTTTAGATTAATAATTATATTAAACCATTCACATTCCTTGTCTAGTAGATGTTGCATATTCCTCATGTATACCATGTGCCCCAAATTAATCATGTGATTTTCCTTAGTCGTGGTCTAATTGTATTTCTCTAAGATAATTTAAGTAAAGCAACATACATGTTTTATCTGATATTTCACTAATTGTGGCATTGCTATTGTCATTTTCTTGAGGTATTTTATCAAAGGTTTGGCATGCCTTATTTATGATTCTTCCTCTTCCTCTTAATCATAATTTGAATCCGCACATATGCTTTTTATATGCATCCACATTAACTTGGGAAGTTATAACTACAAAATTCCCTTATTGTTATGTCCTAGTCTTCCATTTAGCATCCTAGTCTTGCATTTGGCATTGGTAGAAATAATGTAGGCGATAATATTAAATGGTTTACATAAAAAGTCAAACCTTATGGTGCAAGTGTTCAAAGGGTCTTTCTTTTTATTTTAAACGCTAACGGTCTTTCTTTTTATTTTTTTAGTTTCTTGTTTCATCAAACCTATTTGCGGGCCATTGATTTACTATTTTTCTCTGTACTTCTTTTCTCCCCAATTGAAGTGCATGAAAGCTATGAGTTTGGCTGATATGGTCGTTTACGTCCCCTATGTGCAATAATTTTCATATAGCATCTTTCTTGTATTTACAACATTGCAGGTTGTGTGCAATAATTTTCATATAGCATGCGATACAGTTGTTAGGGACTGAATTGATCAAACAAGAAACTTATTCAACTTGGAAGTTCACATTGTCACATAGATTATAACCCTAAGATTCCCTAATGGATTGATCCTGATGCCAAGCAAAAGGAATTGGTGACACATAATTGCAGAAAAACTTCAAGGGAGATCAAGTCTGTTGTTTATATTTTCTAGCTTCTTAGGGATTGTTTTTTATGTGTTTGGAGAAAAGAGCTACAGGCTTAGGTGGTTTAATTAGCTGGACCGAAGAATAAACAAAAGGCCCTTCAGTGAAGAATAGCTTAGATTTTTGGTATTTAATTTAGTTTTAGTTAAGATTAATTTGTTAATTTAGCTTCGTTAAGATTAGTTTTTTAATGAGGATTTTTTAAGATCCAGATTTGACAAAGGAAGGATGTGCTGCTACATTGGAAGAGCAGGCACTATAACTTTTGTGTTGACAATCTTCAACTCATAATGTTTAGAAATGGGAGGGTTAACATAAGCCATCTCAACACTATATCCTATATTGGTTACAATATGAGCACAATCATATTATGTATTTGCAGGAAGATTGGTTACAGATGGTATTAGCCTATGAAAACTCCATTTCAATTTTTCTTGTTTAGGAAGGTAAACATTCTCACAACTATTATCCCATCTTGGAAGAGATCACAAGAATACATCTACTCATCAATTCTTCAAGTAAGTGACTATCTTAATTTCTTAGTGCATTATTCAGAAAAAACTAAAATCTAGACTAGGAATTGCATCTTATAAGAAAGCTAATTGCACTACGTTGTGAAGAAATGTTAGAAAGATAGATCTAAAACTAGATTGCTCTTATAAACCAAAATGGAACCAATCTCTCTCTAAGATAACATAGTAACTAAATTTTTAAAGGTATTTCCCCAAAGCTGAAATCAACAAAATTTAACTAGCATACATTTTGAAATTGCTCTGGTGGCTACGAGAGGAGCTCTACAGATAATTATTCTTTGGGCTTGGAAGTTGTGAGTTTAAGAGAATGGGAATTAGGGTTTGAGCGCACATTGGCAGTTTGAGAAATGTAGGATATGCATAAGATTGATCAGTTGAAACTATAATTACAATATTAAAAAAATGAAAGCCCAAACATGGCATGGAAACCTTCAAAAAACCCTTAGTAATAATACCCTTAAAGTCATAATTGTTAAAAGGAAATGCCTTGAATATGGATACAAGGAGTTCACGACAACGATTCGACAAAATGTCTTGATAGACATAGATGCAAAATGTGGAAGCGAAGACTTGAGCCATGAACTGTTGGACAGAATGCCCCAAAAGGATATTGTGGAGACATCATGAAAGTATGATGTGCGCGAATACTCCAAAGGAATGTTCAAATATAAGCGCAGCATATGAAATATTTGACAAAATTTAATGCTCGAAGTCTGCAAAAGATGGATACACCGAAGCTGCATATGGGATGTTGAATAGAATTGCTCAAAATTCTAGCAGTGAATCCCAAAACATTAGTAATTTCAAAACTTAAATCACCAAATTATGTAAATACAACCTCAAAACAATCAAACAATATCTAGCATGTTGAGTTCCCGTCCATGTTCAAGAAAAATAAACACACATAAAAGAGCAATAAAATAATCATGACTTTGTTTCATGTCAGACAACTAAATAAAAATTATGTTATATAGATCTTGAGGAAAATAGATATTTCCCATTCATAGAGACATTCGACTACCCCTATAATATAAACAATTCTTAATACGATTATTATTCCTAGTAAGCTCAAACTAGTCTCTCAAAGGCAAAAATAAAGACATTAAACAACCATTACAATTCTATAAACTGCTACTAGACAAATAGTTGAGAGAGCGAAAAGATAGAACAAATTACCCTGAATTTAAATGGTAAAATCTGAAGACTGTTAGACTCTAAGAGCATTCCGAAAAACTTGTCCTGCTGCAACTCTTTTTCCCATTTTCCTCCGTGTGTGCCTTCTGATTGTCGTGAGATCTGTCTTTATTGGAAGATGTGTGTTTCATGCCTAAATGATAGCATGCAGAGAGGAGTTATCTTGAAATTTTTCTCACTCATTTCTTTGTTATAAAAGCCCACTCTTCATTCCCAACTATTTTTACGGAACCTTTAAAACTAAAACTTCGTTCTTATATAAATCAGAAAAAAAATGTTACAAATATGTTTTCTATCATTTTGGGTTATGGTAGATAATGTCAATGCAAGTCCATTGTTTTGCAAGTCAATAATCCTTTCTTCATGGCCAATGATTTTCCCATGCAAATAGAATAAAAATTTAATTTTAAGAAAACAAAAATGACACTGAAAATATTACTTTGCTCATTTTTCAACCTTTGAGAGAAAAAATATAAAATCTATAATTGTATTAAGCATGTACTCTATTTTATTGTGCATTCAAAAATCAAAAGTCAAACCTTATGGTGAAATGTTGGAAGGGTCTTGTTTTTTTGTTTTAAACGCTTACGGTCTTGCTTTTTGTTTTTGTGGTTTTTTTGTTTCTTTTTTCTTGTTTTAAACGCTAACGGCCGTTGATATACAATTTTTATCTGTACTATTTTTCTTGTTTCATGCCACTCTATCATTGCATGAAAGCTGTGAGTTCGGCTGATATGATCGTTTAGAAGGAGTTCTCTTGACTCGAACTTATGCTGCAGCTCCTCTTTCTCACTTGAATTTATGCTGCAGATCCTTTACTTTCAAAGCCCTTTCAAGAAGATGGAATTCCTGTTTTTGCTATTCAGGTAAAGATTTTATAGAGCACATACTTCTTACCACTTGTTTTGTTTTCTGTATTACAAATGAAACTTAAACAAAATTTGGTATCTGCAGGTGACAGAGTTGCAGATTTGACCACAGAATCAAACATGTTTCTCACAAGCATCACACGCTCCCTATTATGCCCTCGAGATTCCCCTAACTACTGTGCTGAAATTGACAATCTATATGTTAGGCATACTTCACAAGAATCTGTATGTTAGGCTCAGATTCTTGGTATTTCATTTAGTTTTAGTTAAGATTAATTTCTTAATTTAGTTTCATTTTGATTAGTTTTTTAATGTGGATTGTTTCGTAGATTGGCAAGTCTGAAACGCGATGGAGAATCCAAGAAATAGTGTCACAGCTCATTGTGAAGCCACTAACAATATTTCAGGTACCTTGGAGACTCTTATATGTTGGGTATTTTCCCTGATAATTTTTCATAACAAATTCACTGCTAAATTGACTGTTTGGATTCTATCCAAGCATGATGAGAATGAATTTTGAGAGATCTAGTTATGCTAGGGGCGACTGCAGAAAGCCTCTGGAAAGCATCTTGATGGGGAAACTAGTTGTAAAGAGTTGGTCTAGAAAAGACTGAGGAAGAGCCCGAAGGATTCAAGTATTTGTGGATGAATGACGAATCATCTAAAAGATCGTGGAAAATGATAGCAGCTTGCTTGATCAGAATCATCATCGTGGTAATTTAGTGTTTGTTTTTATCTATGTTTCCTCTGTTTATATTTTAGCTAATTGGTGTCTTTCTTTAAAACTCTTCCCATAAAATTCAAGATAATTTTGATTCTATTTGTATTCGATTTTAGAATTTCTTGTCTTTTGGCATTCTATTTGTATTCAATTTTAGATTTTCATGTCTTTTGGCATTCTATTTGTATTCAATTTTAGATTTTCTTGTCTTTTGGGCATTTGTGTCATGAGCATCATTTTGGGGAAAAGTCCATCATTTTTTTTAATGCTATTCTTATTAATCGTTATGTACAGATTTTGTATTTTATATTGGACCGTTCCATTTAGTTGTTTATATTTCCTTGCTTTTGTGTTTGCGGTTTGCCTGTTCAAAGGTTTGCGGTTTGCATTGGTCCGATTCTACACACTGCATGCTTTTCTTTGTCTTTGTCTATTTTTTCATTTCCTTTTTATGATGTTGTAATTCCTCCAATTTTATATATTGGTGTTTGGCTTTAAACTTTAGCATTTTTATTTTATTTTTAATGTTTAAAATTGAATTTACTTTTATTTCATTTTTTGTATGTATTCAAAATGAGTGTGTGAGTATTTAAAATAAGTTTGGAATTAATTTATTTATTTAAACTTTGGAGTTCACTTTGTTTAGTGTATTCCATCTTGGCATCCACTTATTGTTTATGTGAAGTGTGTGAAAATTATATTTTAGTCTTTTATATGTACTTATTTGTTTTAACTTTGACATTCATTTTGATTTGAGGTATTTATTGTGTGTGTGTGTGAGAGAGAGAGAGAGAGTGGGAGTGGGAGTGGGAGTGAGAGGGAGAGGGAGAGGGAGAGGGAGAGAAAGTGGGAGGAGGGAGTGGGAGTGTTGAACGGGGGGGAGGGGGAGGGGGAGAGGAAGAGGGGGAGGGGGGAGGCGGAGGGAGTGCGAGGGGGGGGGGAGAGGAGGGAGAGGGAGGGGGAGTGAGAGGGGGGAGGGGGAGGGGGAGGGAGTGGGAGGGAGCAAGGAGAGAAAGTGGGAGGAGGGAGTGGGAGTGGAGAACGAGGGGGAGGGGGAGTGGGAGAGGAAGAGGGGGAGGAGGGAGGGCGAGTGAGAGGGAATAGGGGGGGCAGGGGGAAGGGGAACAGGGGGAGTGGGAGAGAGGGGAAGGAGTGCGAGGGGGGGGGAGGGAGGAGGGAGGGGGAGGGGAAGTAAGGGGAGGGGAGTGGAGGGAGGAGAGAGAGAAAGAGGGGAAGGGGAGTGTGATGTGAGTGGGAGGGGAGGGAGGGAGAGGGAGAGGGGGGATGGGGAGAGGGAGTTCGAGTGGGGATGGGGGAGGGGAGGATGAGGGTGAGAGAGCGAGGAGGGTATGGGAGGGGGAGTGAACGAGGGGGAGGGGGAGGTGAGAAGAGAGGGAGAGGGGGAGGGAGGGAATAAAGAGGGGGGATGAGAAGAGGGGGAGGGAAGGGAGTGGGAGGGAGCATGGAGGGAGGGGGAGGGGGAGTGTGAGGGGGAGGGGGATGGAGAGAGGGAGGGAGGAGAAGGAGGGAGAGAGGAGGAGGGAGAGGGAGGGGTGGGGAGTGGAGTGGGGATGGGGGAGGGAGGGAGTGGAGGGAGGGAGGGAGTGGGAGGGGGGTAAGAGGAGAGGAAGAGGGGGATGGGGAGAGGAGAGAGGGGGAGGGAGGGGATGGGGGAGTCAGAGGGAGGATGTGAGAGAGAGAGAGAGAGAGAGAGAGGAGAGAGAGAGAGAGAGAGAGAGGGTGTGGGAGGGGGAGGGGGAGGGGGAGTGAGAGGGAGGGGGAAGTGGGAAGGAGGGGAATAAAGAGAGGGGGAGATGAGGGACAAGGAGTGGAGAGGAGAGGGGGGAGGGGAAAGGTAGGGAGAGGGAGGAGGGGGAGGGGGAGTGAGCGTAGTGGGAAGGGGTGGGGAAGTGAGAGTGAGAGGGAGAGGGAGAGGGAGAGGGAGGGGGAGGGGGAAAGTGGAATGGAGGGGGGAGTGAGATGGGGGTGA
>BSBK01010882.1:0-5000 GCA_027943335.1 Chamaecyparis obtusa
AGGCAATTTTCCACTGCTTGGGAAGGTTCCAGAATTTTAGCTAATAAGACCGACCAAACTTAGAATTATTTTATTTTACATTTCATTACATCATAGTCGGCTCAAGATAACCTTGAAACCCGAACAGAAATTTTGAATAAAATTATTTTTCGCCATTTCAGGTGGCCCAACTTCCGAAGGACCATAAGTCATCACCAGTTGACCCGATCGGCTATTATAACCCCATTTCGGAAATGCCACGAAGCGCTCTACAGGCTTGACCCACGCAAGCACCCATCACCCAAATTTTTGACCTCATCTGGGGCCTCTAAAGCCTTCAAAACTGAGTTCAAAGTTTCTGTACCCTGCTGCCAATACCGAAAATCTTCAATATCTTCCAATATACACTTGATCTGGCAATGAAACTTTACTGGCAGACTTATATGACCAAAATGAACCTCCAAGAAAGAAATCAGATCATTCTGAGCACATAGAAAATTACCAAAAAATAGTAACTTTCCATAAATAGCAGCTCTGCACAAAATAACCCTTATTGAATAAAAATATAAATATTTTTGGGTGATGCAAGATTGCTCTTACACCTAGGATGCTCCTGCATCAGACACCCGGGGTAATTTGAGAAGTGACCCTGTCATGACTCAGGTGTGCAGAGGAAATACCAAGACGGCTAACCTCTTCCTTTGCCAGCCATGATGAATCTTCAACAGGTCATCCTTTCCACTTGACCAGATATTCTTCATATGTCCCGTTCCTTGTGCTTCTGCCAACATGACTGTCCAGTATATCTTCGATCTCTTTAGTGTCTGAACTAGTTGCTGGAATACTCCACTGTGCTGCTGTGATCTCATCTTCAACACCTCCTTCATGATACTCTGTCAGATCTGAAATGTTAAACACTGGTGAAATATTTAGCTCAGTAGGCAATTCTACCTCATATGCGTTTCCTGAATCATGTTTCTTCAGTATCTTACATGGTCCAAACTTCTTCATTTTCAGCTTGTTATATGTACAACTGGAAACCACTCCTTCTGCAAATGAACCATGACTTCATCACCAACCTGAAATTCCTTATACCTCCTTTTATCATCTGCCTTAGCCTTATACTGTGCGTTCATCTTGGTAATATGCTTCCTCACCTCTTCATGGATGTTCTTCAAGTGTTCTGCAAAATCTTTAGCTTCAGCACTACTTATTTCTCCTTTATCTATCTTCCTCAATTCAGATGCATTTCTTGGACTACTTCCATATACAATCTGGAATGGTGATTTACCAGTGCTCCTGTTGACAGAATTATTGTATGCAAATTTCGCCTGTGGTAAAATCAAATCCCATCCTGTTGGCTTATCTCCAACCAAACATCTCAACAAATTTCACAAACTCCTATTTCACCACCTCTGTCTATCCATCAGTCTGTGGATGATGTGATGAACTAAACTTCAAATCTGTCTTCAACTTCTTCCACAATGTACGCCAGAAATATCCAACAAACTTAGTGTCCCAATCTGAAACTATGGTCTTTGGCAAACCATGAAGTCTCACTACTTCTCTGAAAAACAATTCTGCTACATGAACAACATCATTAGTCTTCTTGCAGGGAATAAAATGTGCCATCTTTGAAAATCTGTCAACTACCACAAAAATTGAATCATGTCCCCGCTGAGTCCGCGGTAAACCAAGAACAAAGTTCATGCTGATATCCTCCCAAGGCTTCTCTGGTACGGCTAAAGGCTGATACAACCCTGTACTCTGCTTCACTCCTTTCGCCATCTGACATACTCTACAACTCTGTACAAACTTCTTCACATCTTACTGCAAACTGTGGCCAATAATAATTCCCACTAACCAAACCAATGGTTTTATCACGACCAAAATGTCCAGCCAATCCTCCACTATGCTTCTCCTTGATGAGATTCTCCCTCATAGAACTTCGTGGAATGCACAACTGACTCCCTTTGAATAGCATATCATCCTGGATGATGAAATCCAACCATTTCATCCTATCTAGAGTAACAGGTTCTGTACAAACTTTCCAAGCTTCACCAAAATTAGGATCCTCTGCATATAAATTCTTGAGTTCCTTGAACCCAACCACTTCAATCTGCATTTTTATCAGCAATAGTTGCCTTCTGCTAAGAGCATCTACAACCCTATTAGACTTTCCACTCCTGTGTTTCAAAACAAATGTATAACTCTGCAAAAACTCAAACCCATTTCAAATGCCTTTGATTCAATTTTCCTTGACTATTCAAATATTGCAAAGCTTGATGATCAGTATACAAAACAAACTCCTTAGGAAGCAGATAATGTCTCCACTTCTTTAATGCCTGAACTATAGCATAAATTTTTGATCAAAACAGAATATTTCCTCTTGGCATCATTTAACTTCTCACTGAAATAAGCAATAGGTTTACCTTCTTGGCTCATAACAGCTCCTATTGCAGTACCACTAGCATCACAATGTACTTGAAACACCTTATTAAAATCTGGAAGTGCTAAAACGGGTTGTTCTATAACTTTTGTTTCAACAACTGAAAACTATTTTCTGCCCATTAGTCCACTTAAACTCTTTTCTATCCCCTCTCATTGTTTCAGTCAAGGGTCCACAAATACTGCTAAAATTTCTGATAAACTTTCTGTAAAAGCTAGCTAGACCATGAAAAGATCTTACCTCAGTAGCACTCCTTGGAGTAGGCCATTCAAGGATAGCCTGTACCTTCTCTGGGTCCATTTTTAGACCTTCTGCTGAAACTACAAATCCCAAATACACTAACTCTTTCTTCACAAAACTGCACTTCTTCAAATTAATCAACAATTTCTCATCTCTCAACTTCTCAAACACCATACGAATATGCATCATATGTTCCTCCAATGTCTTGCTAAAAATCAAAATATCATCTAGGTAAACAATGACAAACTTACCCAGAAATTCTTTCAGAACCTCGTTCATGAGCCGCATGAAAGTGCTCGGTGCATTGGTTAGCCCAAAAGGCATGACTAACCACTTATATAGTCCTTCTTTTGTCTCGAAGGCAGTCTTCCATTCATCTCCTTCTCTGATCCGAATCTGATGATATCCACTCTTCAGATCTATCTTTGAGAAATACACAGCTCCACTCAAACAGTCCATAATATCATCCATTCGTGGCAATGGAAACCTGTACTTGATTGTGATCTTGTTTATTACCTTAGAATCTGTACACATCCTCCATTCTCCATTCTTCTTTGGTGCTAATACCGCTGGTACAGCACAGGGACTCAGACTCTCATGGATCAATCCTTTCTGTAACAGTTCATGTACTTGTCTGTTCAACTCCTCACTTTTTACAGGTGTCATTCTGTGTGCTGCCTTATTCGGCAAACTCGCTCTTGGGATCAAGTCATCTGATGATTGATCTTCCTGACTGGTGGTAATCCATCAGGCATGTTATCGGATACAATATCTTGAAACTCATTCAACAAATCTGCAACTTCTACAAGAACATCTTCTACTTCCTCTTTACCAGCTTTTGGAATTAAAGCAAAACATACATGCTCATGCCTCATACCATCTAAGAAAATTTCTTCCATCAACAAAAGTTATCCTTGCATTACCACATACCTTTTCTTCGGTCTCCTTCAATGGTTTTAGCTTATGTCGCACTCCATCCCTTGTCAAAGAATAGGTATTCGCACGACCATCATGTACAGCACATTTGTCAAACTATCATGGTCTACCCAACAACATATGACATGCATCCATAGATATGATATCACACAATACCTCATCTTGGTATCCACCAACCTTGAACTTTACTAGGCATTGTTCATTGACCATGACCTTGTGCTCATCCTGTACCCAGGCAATCCAATATGGATGTGGGTGTTTCTATCTCTTGAGCTTCAACTTTGTCACCATCTCTTCTGACACCAAATTGTCAGTACTTCCACTATCAATGATCACATCACAACATTTACCTTCACACTTGCACCTAGTGCGAAACAGGCTCCTCCTTTGCTCAGGTTCATTCTCACCACTCAACAGGACTCTTCTGTTAATCAACGTTTCTCCTCTTTCAGCATCTTCAAAATTTGATGATCTGGCATCTTCATCTACATGTGCAACTCTGGCCTGGCCTTCATTTCTCCTGTCTATTCTGCCTTGGCGCTGAGGACATTCAAATCTCCTATGACCTTCTTCTCCACAGTAAAAACATGTTCCACGGAAGCCTCCTCTTCCAGATCCTTGTCCTCTTCCTCTTCCTCTCTGATCTCTATTATTCTGATCCTGGAAGTGATTGGAATTATTTCCTCACTGATTCTGACTGCTACTGGCCTCATCCTTCCTTTTCGAATCTTCATTTCGGCCACCATATGACCATCCACCAGATCGTCCACCGCGACCTCTTCCGTTTTGTCTACTCTCAAACTTTTTTGTTCAATTTTTCCTCTACTTTTAGGGAAAATTGGTATGCCTCCTCAATACTATTCATTCGAACCAGATTCAACTCCTCTTGAATGCTTGGCCTTAACCCATTAAGGTATCAGACAACTTTCTCCTTATCAGCTTCTGCATGGCCCGTTCTGATGAGGAGTCGATAGAACTCCTCTGTATACTTCTGAACAAATCTTCCTGCTTGCTTCAAACTTTGCATTTTCTTTAGTAGATCAAGCTCATAATCAACAGGAATGAACTATCGCTTCAATTTATCCACCTTACGATCCCATCTTGTGATTTTATCTTTTCCTCTTCTATTTCACTCCAATTGAATTTCTTGCCACCCAGATCTTCGCATGACCTTTCAGTCTGGCTTTCGCAAATTTGACCCTATCAGGATCCTCAACATCTTCATACTCAAAATATTCCTCACATTCATTGATCCAATCGATCAATTCTTCTGGGTTAAGATTTCCAAAAAATGTAGGAACCTCAATCTTAGGTCTTTTCCCAATCTTAGAAATGGCCCGAAAAAGTCTTTCTTCCTCTGGTTCATAATTTTGACTTCTCCTTCTTGATATTCTTC
>BSBK01010882.1:10000-55000 GCA_027943335.1 Chamaecyparis obtusa
GTGCAGAAAAGGATAGCACACATAGGGTCGACAATAAAAGGTTTAAAAATCTACTAGAGCTCCTACCTATTACAAGGAGCCTAAGGAATCTACTAGGGCTACTACTATTCTTACTTAGGGAAATTTTTGGCAGGGTTCTAGATCCTAAAAACCTAAAGCCAAGGTTGGATGTATTTTCCTTCTTGAATGCGAGGAGTCATGCAATTGCCAGATATTTTATTCCTAAAAATCCTACAAGGATGATAGGTGAAACATATACCCTTGTGTGAACTCTCTGAATATGTGTGTGATTATAAATCCATGATTCTAACATATATACATTTCTTGAAAGTAATCCAAAAACATAAATATGAGCCTTATGAAGTGGAAATCGAATACCCAAGAATAATGAAAACAAATTCTAACATGTGTTACCAAAAATATCTTTGCATGTGAAAATAAGGGATAAATACATGTAAATAACAAAGGAAAGGAACTTTTTGTCTTGAGCCTAAAGCTGAGGGCAATGATTGATTTACTTGTTTGCAATTAAGATAGAAATTTTGATAAAATTGTTCCTTTTAATTGACTTTGTAATTAAGATAGACTATATTGAGCCTGAAGTAGAGGGCCATGATAAAATGCTCATATGATGAAGAAATTGTTAATGCCCGAATTTACCCCTAACCCTCTAATGTAGTTATTATCTTGTTGGGAATGAAACGCTAAGGGAGTTTTTAGAAGTTCTTCTTGTAGATAAAAGTTGCAACTAGAAATAAAGATTTTTGCTAAATTTTGATAAAATCCAAGGGTAGATAGACAAAGCTAATAATAAACTTCTACTATATCGAGATAAAATATAAAACATAGCTTGTCCTTGTAGATATTGTCATTCCTATAACCTAATATTTACCAATATTGCCTATTTACATAACAAAAATTCATTTTCGTGCATTCACAAAGATAAGCTATTATCTATATTTTTCCACCTTAATCTACAGCTAGCCTTTTCAGACAATGTTGCAACACTAGGAGGCATCCTTCATCGATAGAATGATGATCTCCTCTTTTTGTGCTTTGTAGTCCTAAGATGATCTCTTAACGAAAGGAGAAATGACCCTTGTGTTGTTAGATGACTCCTCATCCATTTCAGCAAGAACTTCGAAGCCTTCCACATGCGAGTAGTTGAGACTTCATCTAGATCCACCTCCTCCTTAAGTAATGTAGCAATGAGAAAGTCTAAATTCTTTCTCATTGAAGGCCACACCTTATCAAATGTAGCTTCCTCTATGAAAAATAGAATTGGTAGCCACTAAAAGTTGGGGATGGAAAGAAGGTCCTTCACTTCCTTCTTCATATAAAGTTCCGTGAAAGGGATGGTGAGGTCTCTGTTAATGCCATAAACCACATTTTCCAAACCTCAGAGGATATAATCTTTAAAGATTGCCTTAGCCACCCTAATAACCCTCTCCTTCTCAGTACCATTGAAGATTGCAAGTGCTAAGAAGAGACCAACCACATGGCCATTTACCCTAACTGAGAAATCATTATCAAAATGATCTTCTCTAAGTCCTCTGATAAGGGCTCTACGGATTGTGTATGAGAGAGGCTTGAGGATTTGATTCCACCTCTCTGGCCTCACCCAACCTTAAAATGCCATTTGTCAGTTTTCCTTTTTGTGAAAGGTAATGACTCTGGTCTCCATCATTGCTTGGAGACCCAATCCTTAGTTCTCTGCTTAATACCACAATCTCTTTCCTCTTGAAATGAAATGAAATTAATCAGTTGAGGGTCGATAAATACTCATGATGAGCTCCTCATAATTATGGAAAGAGAGATAGATCATGTGAGAGTGTGATTATTGATATAATTGATGCATACTTGCAATTTGAGACAGTTGTCTCCCATATTACTTTGAATGTGAAAATAGAGCATAGATCTATGAGCTAGGAGGGGGTGACAAAGGCATAATAATACTTACTAATTAGTGAGGAGTTCCTACTTGGGATGAAAATGTCTAGTGGGTACCTCTGTACCACTAGATGCCGCTTGCTTATGTAATGATCTCGAGTGAGTCATGGTACTCAAAGATTTTCTTAATGAAATTCTTGGGATACAAGGGGAGTGCTGATAAAAGGGTAAAGGTTTATGAGTATGTGCAAGATCATGGTATGCTAAACTAGGCCCTTAAGTGGCAATGAAGATTCAGAAAATTAGGTTTAGGAAAGTTGACATCAAAATTTGAACAAGTTATAAATATTGTATCAAAAATATGTAATAAGAGAATTTGTAGAAAATTGAGTTTAGTTTCTTAGAAGATACTAGGCCTTTTTTGAAAAATAATTATTCTATATGTTGAAAATTTCAAATTTCCATATAGTAGTATGAAAATTTTAGGAAAAAAATAAGTAGGTGTATGTCTGACCATCTTAAACACACTCAAATGATAATTTATTTTTACAAGATTATAGATATTAGTAGCAAACTCATGTTCGAATGTGACACATATTTTTTTGTAATTTTTTTCTAAGTAAATAATTAATTATGATTTTTCTTATACAACTTTTCTAGAATACAAAAAATCTCCTGTCTGACCATGTTAACTTAGTCTAAAATTTATCAAATTGAAAAAACAAATATTTTTCGTGTAGTAGGAAAAGCATAGAATGTGACAGATGTTTTGGATATCAAAAATGTTATACAGTTTGAAAGTTATAGCTATTTTACAAAAAGTCTATCAATCAGGACTAGAAAGATAACAAGTAGGTATATGTCTAACCACATTAAACTAAATCAAATGATAATATTTTTTTATAAGATTCAAGATAAAAGTAGTAGTCTCATGTCTGGATGTCATGTATATTTTTTTGTATTTTTTTTTCTAAGTAAATAATTAATTATGATTTTTCTGCTACAAATTTTCCTGAATATAAAAACTCTCATGTTTGACCACCTTAAACTAGTATAAACTTCATCAAATTGAAATAATTTATTAGTATTATTGTATTAGGTGAACCATAGAATGTGATGTATATTTCAAATCTCAAAAATGTTATATTGTTTGAAAGTTATAGTTGTTTTCCAAAGAGTCTATCAATCGGGACTTCTTTTTCACATCGTCACTTTTTTGCATACCATGATCCTACACATACCCTTATAACTACTTAGGTTTAATGAAATTTTGATGAAGGGTGCTCCCCTTAATTGCTCCCCTTAATACCACAAACACATAACAGAAACAGAGAAACAACAACAATATGCAAGAACAAAAAATTGGCTTCTTATTATCTCCACAAATGTGGAATTACAAACTTTCAGAATTACAATATGCAAAACCACATGGGCATTCCTTAATATATTGTGTAGGACAAAGCCTCAAATCAATACCCCGATCTACTACCCAGAACTATTCTGAACTGCCTAAGACAATAATACAGCCTTCCTTATATAGGCAATTTTCCACCGCCTGGGAAGGTTCCAGAATTTAGCCAATAAGGCCGACCAAACTTAGAATTATTTTATTTTATATTTTATTACATCATAGTCGGCTCAAGATAACCTTTGAAACCCGAACATAAATTTTTGAAGAAAATTATTTTCTGCCATTTCAGGTGGACCAACTTTCGAAGACCATAAGTCATCACCAGTTGATCCGATCGGCTATTATAACCCCATTTCAGAAATGCCACGAAGTGCTCTACAAGCTTGACCTGCACAAGCACCCATCACCCAAATTTTTGACCTCATCCGGGGCCTCTAAAGCCTTCAAAACTAAGTTTAAAGTTTCTGTACCCTGTTGCCAATACCGAAAATCTTCAATATCTTCCAATATACACTTGATCTGGCAATGAAACTTTACTGGAAGACTTATATGACCAAAATGAACCTCCAAGAAAGAAATCAGATCATTCTGAGCACATACAAAAATTACCAAAAATAGTAACTTTCCATAAATAGCAGCTCTGCACAAAATAACCCTTATTGAATATAAAAATATAAATATTTTTTTTTTGGGTGATGCAAGATTGCTCTTACACCCAGGATGCTCCTGCATCAGACACCCAGCATAATTTAAGAAGTGACCCTGTCACGACTCAGGTGTGCAGAGGAAAACCAAGACGGCTAACCTCCTCCTTTGTCAGCCATGATGAATCTTCAACAAGTCATCCTTTCCACTTGACTAGATATTCTTCATATGTCCTGTTCCTTGTGCTTCTGCCAACATGATTGTCCAGTATATCTTCGATCTCCTTAGTGTCTGAACTAGTTGCTGGAATACTCCACTGTGATGCTATGATCTCATCTTCAACACCTCCTTCATGATACTCTGTCAGATCTGAAATGTTAAACACTGGTGAAATATTTAGCTCAGTAGGCAATTCTACCTCATATGCGTTTCCTAAATCATGTTTCTTCAGTATCCTACATGGTCCAAACTTCTTCATTTTCAGCTTGTTATATGTACCAACTGGAAATCGCTCCTTTCGCAAATGAACCATGACTTCATCTCCAACCTAAAATACCTTATACCTCCTTTTCTCATCTGCCTTAGCCTTATACTGTGCATTCATCTTGGTAATATGCTTCCTCACCTCCTCATGGATGTTTTTCAAGTGTTTTGCAAAATCCTCAGCTTCAGCACTGCTTATTTCTCGCTTATCTATCTTTCTCAATTCAAATGCATTTCTTAGACTATTTCCATATACAATCTGGAATGGTGATTTACCAGTGCTCCTATTGACAGAATTATTGTATGCAAATTCTGCCTGTGGTAAAATCAAATCCCATCCTGTTGGCTCATCTCCAACCAAACATCTCAGCAAATTTCTCAAACTTCTATTCACCACCTCTGTCTGTCTATCAGTCTGTGGATGATGTGATGAACTGAACTTTAAATCTATCTTTAACTTCTTCCACAATGTACACCAGAAATATCCAACAAACTTAGTGTCTCGATCCGAAACTATGGTCTTTGGCAAACCATGAAGTCTCACTACTTCTCTGAAAAACAATTCTGCTACATGAACAACATCATTAGTCTTCTTGCAGGGAATGAAATGTGCCATCTTTGAAAATCTGTCAACTACCACAAAAATTGAATCGTGTCCCCATTGAGTCCTCGGTAAATAAAAAACAAAGTCCATACTGATATCCTCCCAAGGCTTCTCTGGTATAGGTAATGGCTGATACAACCCTGTATTCTGCTTCACTCCTTTTGCCATCTGACATACTCTGCAACTCTGTACAAACTTCTTCACATCTTGCTGCAATTGTGGCCAATAATAATTCTCACAAACTAAAGCAAGGGTTTTATCATGACCAAAATGTCCAGCCAATCCTCCACTATGCTTCTCCTTGATGAGATTCTCCCTCATAGAACTTCGTGGAATGCACAACTGACTCCCTCTGAATAGCATATCATTCTGGATGATGAAATCCAACCATTTCATCCTATCTAGAGTAACAAGCTCTTTACAAGCTTTCCAAGCTCTACCAAAATCAGGATCCTCTAGATATAAATTCTTGAGTTCCTTGAACCCAACCACCTCAATCTGCATCTCTGTCAGCAATAGTTGCCTTCTGCTAAGAGCATCTACAACCCTGTTAGACTTTCCACTTCTATGTTTCAAAACAAATGTATAACTCTGCAAAAACTCAACCCATTTCAAATGCCTCTGATTCAACTTTTCTTTACTATTCAAATATTGCAAAGCTTGATGATCAATATACAAGACAAACTCTTTAGGAAGAAAATAATGTCTCCACTTCTTTAATGCCTGAACTATAGCATAAAATTTCTGATCATAGATAGAATATTTTCTCTTGGCATCATTTAACTTCTCACTGAAATAAGCAATAGGTTTACCTTCTTGGCTCATAACAGCTCCTATTGCAGTACCACTAGCATCAAAATCTACTTGAAACACCTTATTAAAATCTGGAAGTGCTAAAATAGGTTGTTCTGTAACTTTTTATTTCAACAATTGAAAACTCTTTTCTGCCCTGTTAGTCCACTTAAACTCTTTTCTATCCCCTCTCATTGTTTCAGTCAAGGGTCCACAAATACTGCTAAAATTTCTATAAAAGCTAGCCAAACCATGAAAATATTTTACCTCAGTAGCACTCCTTGGAGTAGGCCATTCAAGGATAGCCTGTACCTTCTCTGGGTCCATTTTTAGACCTTCTGCTAAAACTACAAATCCCAAATACACTAACTCGTTCTTCACAAAATTGCACTTTTTCAAATTAATCAACAATTTCTCATCTCTCAACTTCTCAAACACCATATGAATATGCATCATATGTTCCTCCAATGTCTTGCTAAAAATTAAAATATCATCTAGGTAAACAATGACAAACTTACCCAAAAAAATTTTTAGAACCTCGTTCATGAGCCGCATGAAAGTGCTTGGTGCATTGGTTAGCCCAAAAGGCATGACCAACCACTCATATAGTCATTCCGTTATCTTGAAGGCAGTCTTCCATTCATCTCCTTCTCTGATCTGAATCTGGTGATATCCACTCTTCAGATCTATCTTTGAGAAATACACAGCTCCACTCAAACAATCTATAATATCATCCATTCGTGGCAATGGAAACCTATACTTGATTGTGATCTTGTTTATTACTCTGGAATCTGTACACATCCTCCACTCTCCATTCTTCTTTGGTGCTAATACTACTGGTACAACACAGGGACTTAGACTCTCTCAAATCAAGCCCTTCTGCAATAACTCATGTACTTGTCTGTTCAACTCTTCACTTTTTGCTGGTGTCATTCTGTGTGCTGCCTTGTTTGGCAAACTGGCTCCTAGAATCAAATCCATCTAATGACTGATCTTCCTTACCAGTGGTAGTCCATCAGGTACATTATCAGATACAATATCCTGAAACTCATTCAACAAATCTGCAACCTCTACAGGTACATCCTCTACTTCTTTACCAACTTTTAGAATTAAAGCAAAACACACATGCTCATGCCTCATACCATCTAGGAATTTTCTTCCATCAACAAATGTTATTCTTGCATTACCACATACCTTTTCTTCGGTCTCCTTCAATGGCTTTAGCTTATGTCGCACTCCATCCTTTTTCAGGGAATTGATATTCGCATGACCATCATGTACAGGACATCTGTTAAACTGCCACGATCTATCCAACAACATATGACATGCATCCATAGAGATGATATCACATAGTACCTCATCTTGATACCCGCAGATCTTGAACTTTACCAGGCACTATTCACTAACCATGACCTTGTGGTCATCTTGCACCCAGGCAATCCGATATGGATGTGGGTGTTTTTGTCTCTTGAGCTTCAACTTTGTCACCATCTCTTCTGACACCAAATTGTCAGTGCTTCCACTATCGATAATCACATCAAAACATTTACCCTCACACTTGCATCTAGTGCGAAATAGGCTCCTCCTTTGTTTAGGTTCATTCTCACCACTCAGCAAGACTCTTCTGTTAATTACTGTTTCTCCTCTTTCAGCATCTTTAGAATTTGATGATCTAGCATCTTCATCTACATGTGCAACTCTGGCTTGGCCTTTATTTCTCCTGTCTGTTCTGCCTTGGCGCTGAGGACATTCAAATGCCCTATGACCTTCTTCTCCATAGTGAAAACATGTTCCACGGAAGCCTCCTCTTCCAGATCCTTGTCCTCTTCCTCTTCCTCTTCCTCTCTAATCTCTATTACTCTGATCCTCGAAATGATTAGAATTATTTCCTCTCTGATTCTGATTGCTACTGGCCTCATCCTTCTTTTTTGGATCTTCATTTCGGCCACCATATGACCATCCACCAGATCGTCCACCGCGACCTCTTCCATTTTGTCTTCTCTCAAACTTCTTGTTCAGCTTTTCCTCTACTTTTAGGGCAAACTGGTATGCCTCTTCAATACAGTTCATTCGAACCAGATTCAACTCCTCCTGAATGCTTAGCCTTAACCCATTAGGGTATCAGGCAACTTTCTCCTTATCAGCTTCTGCATGGCCTGTTCTGATGAGAAGTCGATAGAATTCCTCTGTATACTCCTGAACAGATCTTCCTGCTTGCTTCAAACTCTACATTTTCTTTAGTAGGTCAAGCTCATAATCAACAGGAATGAACTGTCGCTTCAATTTATCCACCATCTGATCCCATCTTGTGATTTTATCTTTCCCTCTTCTATTTCACTCCAATTGAATTTCTTGCCACCAGATCTTCGCATGACCTTTCAATCTGGCCTTCGCAAATTTGACCCTATCAGGATCCTCAACATCTTCATACTCAAAATATTCCTCACATTCATTGATCCAGTTGATCAATTCCTCTGGGTTAAGATTTTCAAAAAATGTAGGAACCTCAATCTTAGGTGTTTTCCCAATCTTGGAAATCACCCGAAAAACTCTTTCTTCCTCTTGGTTCATAATTTCAGCTTCTCCTTCTTGATATTATTCTTCGGCTTCATCCTTGCTTTCATCTCTGGCATTAAGATTCATTCCTTTGCGAATCTCTTCTTGCAATGCTCGCACTTGTCTCTGCAGCTCTCTAACCTCAGCTGTCACAGCACCAGCTCTTCCGCCACGTTCTCTTTGTGGAAGTATTTTTACGATGCACGCTGAAACCCTAACCATGGTCCTGGTGCAAACTGCCTCACAATCAGCGATCTATTTACACACTCAAGAACTCTCACTCTGATACCACTTGATGAAGGGTGCTCCCCTTAATTGCTCCCATTAATACCACAAACACATAACAGAAATAGAGAAACAACAACAATATGCAAGAACAGAAAATTGGCTTCTTATTATCTCCACAAATGTGGAATTACAAACTTTCAGAATTACAATATGCAAAACCACATGGGCATTCCTTACAATATTGTGTAGGACAAAGCCTCAAATCAATACCCAGATCTACTACCCAGATCTATTCTGAACTGCCTAAGACAATAATACAACCTTCCTTATATAGGCAATTTTTCACCGCCTGGGAAGGTTCCAGAATTTAGCCAATAAGGCTGACCAAAATTAGAATTATTTTATTTTACATTTTATTACATCATAGTTAGCTCAAGATAACCTTTGAAACCCGAACAGAAATTTTTGAAGAAAATTATTTTCTGCCATTTTAGGTGGACCGACTTCCGAAGACCATAAGTCATCACCAGTTGACCCGATCGGCTATTATAACCCCATTTTAGAAATGCCACGAAGCGCTCTACAGGCTTGATTGGCGCAAGCGCTTGTCACCCAAATTTTTGACCTCATCCGGGGCCTCTAAAGCCTTCAAAACTGAGTTCAAAGTTTCTGTACCCTGTTGCCAATACCGAAAATCTTCAATATCTTCCAATATACACTTGATCTGGCAATGAAACTTTACTGGCAGACTTATATGACCAAAATAAACCTCCAAGAAAGAAATCAGATCATTTTGAGCACATAAAAAAATTACCAAAAATAGTAACTTTCCATAAATAGTAGCTCTGCACAAAATAACCCTTATTGAATATAAAAACATAAAAAAAATTTTTTGGTGATGCAAGATTGCTCTTACACCTAGGATGCTCCTGCATCAAGTTTTAAGCCTTCTTATATAATTAAGTAAAACTTGATTTATTCCCTTACTATAGCTCTAAGTTAGTTAAGGTTGCTAAAGGCCATGAAATTAAAAGCCCAGAGAAGTATCTTAAATGGCATCCTTCGGGATTCTAAAGAAGAGGATGAGGAGATGGGAGGGTTGGGTTTGATTTCAAGGTTGCATCCTTATCAGCCCCTAGATTAGCCAATTCATCAGCTCGCCTGTTCCCTTCTCTATAAATATAGTTGATGGAAATTTCCTTAAAGGAACTGCAAAGGGTTAATGCTTGAAATAAAAGTGAATTCAATCTCTAGTTGGGAATTTTTCCTTTCCTTAGCACATTGATGATAATTGCAGAGTCCGCTTCTATTTCTAGGAGTTGAAGTCTCAATGAAGCACATTTATTAAGACCTTGGACTAGTGTGAAGAATTTTTCCCAATTATTGGTTTCTATTGTTAATCTCTATTGAGCATTCAAGGTTGTCATTAGTATCAAAGGATAGTAAACAGGTCGGTCAGTTACTTGTATTAAGTTGGTTAGTAACTTGAAGCAAGATAGAGTAGTCGGTAAAGCCTTTACACCAAGCATCATATAGTTAACTGAGCACCAATGACACTAACATCGATGGTCAGTAAACACTAAGCATCATAGTATACACCGAGCAGATTATATAGTGTTTAATGATGATCACAAAAAATGGCATAGTAATCAGAAATGGCACATTATTCTATGCAAATGGTTACAACAGATAGTAAAATGGTTTAGCAAGATTGAGGAGCATTTATTGTAAAAGATATTCATTAAAGGTAATGATTATCTTATTTGTATGAGTTGATCTAGGTTATTTTCCACCATAGATCTTAGGGTTATGATTATTCTTTGTAACCTAATTTTTGCTTAAGCAAAAAAATAGAACACTATATATTGTATATGTTCGCACCATTTTATGAGGTTTGTGAACTAATATATATGAATCAAGGATTACTTGAAGACATTGCCTGTCTTCAAGATAATCAATTTACTGAGTTGAATAGAGTACAGAGGATATCAGATTGAGCAGAATCAGAGAAGGCTACCGAGCAGAACAGAGCAGAGAACCATCATAGATAAGGTGATATTTTGATGAGTATTTATAGATCTATTTTAGACAATTGATTTTTCAACTAGCAGATAGTTACCTATTACTTTCTGACAATTGTGATAGAGTTTTTGTGAAATCTCTTGACTGAGTAGACTTAACAGTCTTTGTATAAATCTCTTAACCGAGTACACACTTCAATTAGTGTTGTTAAATCCTATAACTAGGTAGATCTAGCTGATCTAATATGTGACTCCTAACAGGGTAAGATCACCAGAAGTGATCCAAACTTGTAGCCTTAATAGGCAAACCTTTTCTATTTGCAGTAGTGAAGAATTTGTGGGTGTCATCCCTACTGCAATTTTTACCTTCTAACAAGGGTTTCTGCATTACCAAAATGCTTCTGTTATGTGATTCTCATATTGATTTCATGTTGTTCACTTTCTTAAGTTAACTATATGATTGATTTATACAATTGTATTCAAGTTATTTTGATCAGTTATCATAATATTCAGTTATAGATCAGAAAGATTTCTTCAAGTAAAGTTTTGTGGGCACCGATTCACCCCTCCCCTCTCAGTACCTATCTCTCCTAATTCCAACAATTGGTATCAGAGCACAGTTCTCTTGTTGAACAGTCTAACTAGTGAAGGGTAAAGATCTAAGTCATGGAGAGATACAAACTTGACAAGACTATTGAGAATCAGAAGATACAAATACAGATGTCTGTGGAACAGTATAAACAATCCAAGGAAGAACTGAAGAAATTACTAGTTGAAAGAAAGAACCTTGCAATTCAATAGAATGAAATTAGTTATCATGAAGAACCTATTGATGAAATATTTGATCATATTGGATCAAGCTTTGGAAGCATCTCTGACAGATTTGAAACCATAATCTCTGAATTATTTGAAAAAAATCAGCATCTATCTAAGCAAGTGAAAGCACTTCAAATCGGTCATGAATCTCAAATGGTGAGAATGGTGGAAATCATGAACAATGGTAGACAAGCTAAACAAGATCAAAATCTAGCTATTGAAGACTGAAGACTGATGACTGAACAAATTCAAGCAAAAGAAAGTGAAATATAGAGACTCACTAATCATCACTTCCAAGTATCAAATTAGATGATGACAATTAATCAAGAAATGAATCGAGTAAATGGAGAATTATCAAGAAGACTTGAAGATGTTGCAATAATCAGAGAAGATAATGAAAAACTAAGAAATGAAATAAAGAGACAAAAGCAACACAATGAGATGATGAAGATAGCCGACGATAGTTCTAAAAAGATTGATGACATCTTGACTAATCAAAGAAGATTCGGAAGCAGAGCCAGTATAGGCTACACTAATGAAGGAGAATCATCATGACAAGATGAAAAAGCCAACAATAATCAAACTCAAAAACCTAAAGTAATGACATGTTACCACTGTGGAAAACTAGGACATACATCTAATGTGTGCAGAAGCAAAGCACAAGGTAAACCTCTTGTCATTCCTAAATTCAATGGATATTGTTATTACTATGGTAAGTTTGGACATCCAGCTTATGAATGCAGAGCTAAGAAGAATGACATTGCTAACAATACTACTGAAGAGAAAATATGCTATACTTGTAATAAGCATGGACACACTACAAGGGACTGCAAGGCAAAAATGAAACAAGTCTGGACACCTAAAGAGAAACTACAACGAAAGCCATATCAACTAAAGAGACAAGAAAAATCATATGTTTGGGATTACAATACATGGACTAATTGTATTGCATGTGGTTGGTATAGACATATTGCAGCAAATTGCTACAGAAAGAGTCATATTGGACAGTCAAGAAACTAGACAAATATAGGAATGGCATGTATGCACTGTCACAAGGTTGGTCATGTAAGCAAGAACTACAGAGACCAAGCACTAGATGAAAATCATATATTTGAGAGTGGATATAACATTGTAGAAATTATGAAGTTATGGAACACAATGTGCAAGAAGGCATCTAATGAGAATGTTGAGTCAAGTAACACTATTGGTGAAACCTCATCCACTGGATTGGGTGACATCGGTACCTCCACTTAAGTTGACAAAGGTATGTATGGAACTGACATTTTAAATGATCACATTTTACATACAGTGCCTTATATATGATGTACAAATACCAAATCTGCATGAATAAAGATGCACTATGGTTTATTTGTTATAAGTTTACTAATGTCACATAGTCGGTGAAAGAAGAAATGTGAGTTGGTTACCTGTCAGTAATCACTATACAAGGTTAATCGACAATAGTGGAAACTGATGAAGAAATTCTATGTTAACCAAGAAAAAGGAATTAATAGACATTACTGAGCTGAAAGTTGTTTCGTATCAAAAGTTAGGTCACGCATTTAATGCATCAAAGTTTGAATGGGAATATCGAAAAGTCTATAAATACACGGAAACAAAGTTCATTGTTACATTGCGATTTCAAAGAAAGGAGATTTTACAGAGAAGAGTTCGAGCTAAAGATTTTAAGAATAGATTCAAAGCTAATGTAGATCAAACCGATGACAATTCTTCAACGATAACGAGTAAGTTCATTTTCCTACCGAACACTGGTTATTTATTGTTTGCTAAAACCCTAGAAATAATTTATGGCATCAACATCAACCGCAAGAAAATCATAGAACATTGAGGAGGAAGTAGAATTAATTGTTAGGGAACACTTTTCTGAGGAGAAATTCAAACCTCATCCCAAGGTCGCATCACAAACAGATGATATGGGTGCATTTTTGAGTATTCTAGATAGGTTTTGTTAACAGAAGATGTTAGGGCATACATTCACTACAAGATTGGTGAAGTATGTGGTTTTGAGACCATTGCAACTTATCAACAAGTCTATGGACCAGATGGTAAGATTAAATCTGAATACAAGAAGATTGAGGAGTTAGGATTACAGTGTTTCACATATTTCTTGCAATCATTCCATAATGACTAGATAAGAATTGTGCTAAGTAGATTTCATGATGGAAAATTTTGGATAGATAAACCTATTGAGGTCATGAAGAAGATTATCAGTAGGGTTACTAGGTACCCTACAACTGACAAAGCCAAATCTTTTCGAAGTTCATCTCATCCCAATGTAGAAAAGAACACTGGAGCTCAATGGGATGGTAGGGCACTGAAGATATCAACTATCAAAGATCCAGTGGTAAAATTTGTAGCTCATATCATTGGGTACAAGATATTCCAATCTAGAAAACCAAATAGTGTACCTTGCAGCGCCGTGGACATGGCTTACAAAATTGTGAAGAAAGATCACCAAGTTGATCTTACAGAACTGCTACTACACCAACTGCATGATAATATGAAGACAATAAAGGCAAAGAAATCCAATACATCTAAGTATGGATCACTACTTGTATGTACATTTATCTATCTACAAAAATATGTACTAGGTATCGGTAAAGTAAACTAGCAATTGGACAAACCAATAACTGCTCAAGTCAGTGAAATGATGAAAAGTCTAGGAGACAATTTGAATGAGGAATTCAATGCATATTTCAAGGAATTTCAAATAAAAAATACAACAAAGAAGTATAATTCCAAGGGAATTAGTGAGCAAATTTGAAGATGACATATGTTTTGTGGTAAGCATAGACCACTCAATGATAAAGGCAGTAGAACCAAGAACAAAATGGTTAGCACTGATGGGTTATGAAATGAATCATGATTTCACTTTGAAATCTATCAATGCATTGCTAGCATTATCGATAGACTTCACTACTAGTAGGTTTGGTGTATATGAGGAAGCTAAGTCTAGAATCACAACAGACATAGAGATTGGTAAAATGTCAAGAAGGGAAAAGAAAATGAGAAAAGATCTCTCAGCAAAATATGGAAATGTATCTGACTCACCTAAGGAGTCACTAGTTGATGAGGCAACCAAAGGTTAGTTACAGTTGGCTGACAAGCCCTATGATAGTGAGGAGACCAAGTCAGATAAAGAAAAGGATCACACACCGGTTCCTCCCACAATTGATGAACAAGAAGTATAGCTATCAGAACCTGAAGGAATGAGGATAGGTTCTTCAACTACTACACAATCCACTAAGCAAGTAGAAGCAAAAAAGTAGCAAAAAGAAGAGTAGCTACACCAACCAGGAAATATGTTAAGAGAAAGAACAAGTAAGTAGCTGAGCCACTGAAGAAAAAGAGGAAATATATAAGAAATAAGGAAGATCTAGAAGATACTAAAATTGAAAATGATCCTGACCAATTCAAGCTAGTTCGCAATAGGGAAAGTACTATAGAAGAAATAATTGAAGATATAATTGAGAATGGAAATCTTAACGATCCAGGCATAGACAAATTTAACAACATGTCAATTGAGGACAAGACAAAGATAGAACATGCTATCATCGAAATGATGATAAAATTCAAGAGAGTACCAATGGAATTTGCATGTCAATTTCCAAAAGAACTTGATGACAAAATAAGTGAGAGATGGGCTATTGCACTAGATACAAAGAAAAGAAAAAGAGAACGGTCACTAAGCCGTGTAGCCTCACACTTTAGCTATGCTATGGTAAGTGAATACATGACAAAGTATCAGGCTAGATTTCTAGTCAAGAATAGAGAAATACAGATCATGGATGAGAATGTGGATGATATGGATGTCATATGTGATTCTCTGTGGACATCAATTCTAAAAGAAGAAGAGAAAGCTGAACAGGAAGCATTCCTGAAACTGTCTAAGAAGAGACACAGTTGAAAAGATAAAGGTATTTTCATTGATGATAGTAAAGGTAAGAAAATAGAAGACATCGTTACATTAGTTACCAAGGTAATTGATATCACCAAACAAAAGGAAGAAATCAAAATTTCACAGGATGCACCAGATCAAGTCAAGATCCACTTACAAAAGAAAATTGATGATGATGCACTCATTGAGGACATCACTAACAATGATCCTGATGATGAGGATGAAGAAGATGTGACAATTTCACCTTACAAAGATGAAGCATTAAACACTGATAGTGTGCTCACCTCTCTACTGGGTGAACTACTTGTACTTGTAGAGGTAGTTGAAATAATTTCACAAGTACAACCTGATGTACCTCATCCTAAGCCAAATAAAGATACTACTAAAATAAAAGCACCTGAGCAACTTGCAGATACAAGTGAGCCTAAAAAACCATAGGCATAGTCTACAAAACCAAAGGAACCAAAAGAAGCCAAGTCAACAGAGGTGAACCCACCTGACACTACAACCAAGACTCCCACACCATCTACCAAGGAGCAGAAGAAGGATGATACCGTGTCAAATGGGAAGGACACTTTGAGGAGTGAAGAGAAAGCTATTGTCATAAGTGAGAGGAAGTCACCTCTTTCCCAGAAGAAGAAGAAGAAGAAAGCCAAAGGGCCGCTCACCTTTGATGAAGTTATCATTATACTAGAATGTGACCCGAGAACCCTAAGCTCTGAGGAACTAAGTAGATATGGGGAATTATGTTCAAGGAAAGCGGCACAAGAGAACTTAAGGAAAGAACACAAACATAAAGAAGTGTTAAATGATGTGAGGGATATTCTACAACAAATAGTATCAGAAACAAATATTGATGAGAATACTCCCATCCTAGATCAACTTGCCACACTCTCCAACAAAATCAATGCCCCTGATACAGATGCAGACAAATGAATAGAAGAAAGGGTAGAATCAAAGATTCATAACAAATTGGAATAAAGGATTAGTATAGAAGTGGCACTGAATAAAGTAAAATTATCTACAGTCATTACCAAGGTAAAATCTATCACCCAGATAATCTATCAACTTCTAATCAAGTTGTGTACTTTAGACACCTTCACTATAGCAGTTAGTGAAAAGATAAAAGGTTTAGAAGAAGAGATAAAGTTGAGTACACAAATAGTTATCACCGAGCCAACTACTTTCTTAAAGCATATTAACCAAGTTCAAGAACTCCTACGGCTGATAGCAGATTTAAGGAAACAAGAAGCACACATCACCAATCAGGTTTTTGAGTTACATAATGAACTCATCCCTTACCTAAAAATTTTTGAAGTACATATTGTCAAAGATGAATAACTTGTGGCAACACTAGAGATTTCGGTGTTGGATAATATCTTTGACATGCATCCACAAGTTAGTCTTGAGCATATTGCTCTTACCAACTTGAAAGAGGAATGGGACAACCTCTTGGAATTTGTAAAGAAAACCCATCCACACATTTTTGATAAGATGTAAGTATACATTACATACTTTTTGGGTATTAGGCATTATTATCAAAAAGGGGGAAAACATGTATATGCCAAATAGTATATTTTGGATATGTATATTACATACTACTGGGAGCATGCACCGAGGGGGAGTACTTTGTACTTAGAAATTTTGTTGTGGATATGTATATGGCAGAGACATAAGGAATATATAAAAACATTTTGTTTATATACATTCAAAGTTTTGATACTAATGCCAAAGGGGGAGATTGTTCTCTATTGAGCATTCAAGGTTGTCATCAGTATCAAAGGATAGTAAACAAGTAAGTCAGTTACTTATATTAAGTCGGTTAGTAACTTGAAGCAAGATAGAGAATTCGGTAAAGCCTTTACACCAAGCATCACATAGTTCACCAAGCACCAGTGACACTGACACTGACGGTCAATAAACACCAAGCATCACAGTATACACTGAGCAGATTATACAGTGTTTACCAATGATCACCAAAAATGGCATAGTAATCAGAAATGGCACATTATTCTATGTAGATGGTTACAATAGATCGTAAAATGGTTTACCAAGATTGAGGAGAACTTATTGTAAAAGATATTCATTAAAGGAAATGATTATCTTATTTGTATGAGTTGATCTAGGTTATTTTGCACCATAGATCTTAGGGTTATGATTATTCTTTGTAACCTAATTTTTGCTTAAGCGGAAAAATAGAACACTATATATTGTATATGCTTACACCATTTTATGAAGTTGGTGAACTAACATATATGAATCAAGGAGCACTTGAAGACATTTCCTATCTTCAAGACAATCAGTTTACTGAGCAGAACAAAGTACGGAGGATATAGATTGAGCAAAATCAGAGAAGGTTACCGAGAAGAATAGAGCAAAGAACCATCATAGATACGGTGATATTTTGATGAGCATTTATAGATCTATTTTAGAAAATTGAGTTGTCAACTAGTAGATAGTTACCTATTACTTTCTGACAATTGTGATAGAGTTTTTGTGAAATCTCTTGATCAAGTGGACTTAACAGTCTTTGTATAAATCTCTTAACCGAGTACACACTTCAATTAGTTTCCTTTTCTATCTGCAGTAGTGAAGAATTTGTAGGTGTCATCCCCACCGTAGTTTTTACCTTCTAACAAGGGTTTCTACGTTACCAAAATACTTTTGTTATTTGATTGTCATATTTATTTCATGTTGTTTACTTTCTTAAGTTAACTAGATTGATTTATACAATTGTATTCAAGTTATTTTGATCGGTTATCACAGTATTCAGCTATAAATCATAAAGGTTTGTTCAAGTAAAGTTTTGTGGTCACTGATTCACCCCTCCCCTCTCAGTACCTATCTCTTCTAATTCCAACATCTATCCCTATGGGCTCAGCTATAGTAGCAATATCCTTACCTTCTTCATTATGTATGCTAAAACACCTTCCTTGCATTTTATTATAATTGTTACTACATAAATTGATTCTAGTAATGAAAGATTTACAATTTATTATTTTTTAGTGCCCAACCTTTCCAAAATGTAAAATATAATTGGATGTCATCTTTCTATCCAAAATATTGTATACACATTCATTGTCTATATATCCTACAAATTTGAATTTGTCAAACCTCAAATGCCAAGTTTAATAATTTTTGTTTGCACTCACATCTGTCAAACTTCTTTTTATTTATAGTTTTCAAGACTTTTTAGAGATTCTATGAACATTTAAATATGGCTCACACTATACCTATGTCTAGCATTGTAGCTCTCAAGTACACTAAACTATAAATAAGTATTTTATACAATGTTGAATCACTAGTCAATTCCTTTTCATTATTGATTGGCTTCAAAATTGTCACCATTCATCATGATCTCTAAACTATAAAACTAAAAAATAACCTACATTAATGTAATATTCTTTAACATCCCCTCTCATATTACATTAATTTGAACAAAGGAAAAAAACTTTCAATGGTTGATAACAATAACCCTTCTGAGACTTTGATAATGATCCTTCATGAATCCTCCTTGCCCATCCAAGAAATGCCTAATTGAATTCATTAGTGGATGTTTTGGTTGTATAACTTGCAACCATTTGCACAACATTAGAGAACATAAATTGTTCCTAGATTCCATGCACAATGAGACACCTTTGCTCCAAGTGTTTATAATGTCTCCTCTATCATTATAGATGAGACACCTTTCCTTCAAAAGTCCACATCTCCTCCAAGTGTTTCTAATGCCACCTCTAGTACTGTAGAAATAGTCATTATTTTGATGTACAAATCACCAGCCAAATAAGAGTTCATTTAGTGCACCCACAAGTAATCTACCCCACCTTACTCCTTGATGGAGATATCATACTAAACACCCTCTTATCTTCATGCACATAAATAAGGTGCTTCACATGTAATAAATCATTACTAAGAAAGAAGGTAGATTAGGATGATAAAAAATATCTTGCGTCGAACATTGCTAAGATCCTAATTCTAGAGATTATATGATGCATGTGAGTCTTTGTGAGCCCTATAAACTCTATCAAGTTAACACACATGGGCTTGAAGATATGTTACTACGTGAACAAAATGTTATCATGAATTGTAATTCTAAAGTTTCAAGAAACCATAGTCAAACAAAAAACAAACACACACACCTCTAATGTAAAGCTCAATATCCTCTCTCCCTACATATGGAGCTTGTTTCATTCAATGAGATTTTTATAGATATAGCTTCTTATAACCCTTCAAACAAGAATTCATATTTAAGAAAATAGCCCTTCCAATAGTAAGGGCATTATGAATTTCCATATGAATATCATTGTATCCAAATGTAATTAGGAAAAATCATTGTTGTCTACTTAACTATATCTTATTTTATCCAATAATCAAAAAAAAAATATCACATCTTGATATTGTGTTACAACCACTAGAAGAAGCCAAATTATACACCAAACATCCTAACAAAATTACTTCAAAATAAGAGGGAAAAATATTTGAAAAATATGTGATCTGAAAAGAAATACTGTATTGCAAAGATTTCTGAATATCCAATATCCACAAAGCTCAAATTATTTGATAATAATATAACATGATAATATTAGGTAAACATTATCTTAATTAGGTAAATAATATGTCTTAATTGTTTACCTAATTAACGTAGACGTATCATTTTATATTAGGTAAATAATATTAGGGCATATCATTTTCCTGCAATGATATGTGTCATATATAAAGGGAATTTTCTTAAGGAAATGAATAATGTTGTCTTGTATGTTTCATTAAAATGTTAGAATTCCACATTAATTAGGTAAACATTATCATGTAATTTCTGGTGTGGAAAATTTCTACCGTCCTTTCAAGAAACCTAATGATCTCTGTGCATAATTTAAAATATTTACTACTTGCAAAACCTAAGTTTTACAAGCTCAAAATAAGGGAAAGAATGTTGCTCGAACCATACTAAAACTTGTAGGTTACACCATTTACCTTGTATTAATCTTTTTTTATTATTTTTTCCTCATTTTTTTATAATGGCTATTGATTAAGAGGAAGTGGAGCCATAAATCTAATCAATTGAACAATAGAATTATGTTGTATGAAAATGAAGGAATCCAAATATGAAAAATAGTTTTTATAATTTCTTTTTAGCAGAAAGAAATTAAAATAAAATTGAGGTGTTGGGATAGGAATGAATGTGATTAACAACCTAGAATAAATTGGGTTGACCATGGGCTATGTTGATATTTTTGTGTTTTTATCTCTCATCAACATTTGGGTATCCTTTAGGAAAATTGGAGAAGGCTACATTTGGGTATCAAGGTTAGAATAAATTCAATTAAGAAATAGAGTGAAAGTACTAGAAAAAAATTTCAAAACTATCAAATAAGTATATTGGACATCTAGGTTATTTATTACGTGAAGAATTCCATAATATCTACGAGATAAAAATGAAGTAAAACATAATGGAAAAAATCTTCTAATCAATAATGCAAATGAAGAGAGTACATATAGACCCTAAGTGCAACCTAGTCCTACCACAAAAGGAGGGATGAACTAGAGTAGTGGGAAAACTACCTAAGAAACTAGGATGATGTGTTGATATGAAATTTACACTTCTCTAGTAGACTCCTCAAAGATGATGACTTGTGTAGACAAGTGTCAAACACATTTGGATGACTAATTAGGATTAAAAGACTAAGTGTAAATTAAATAATTACAACAAGACACCCCCTTAATCATAACTTACGAGGACAATATAAAATTGGGTCCCGGCTATTAGTCATGTTAGATACCCGTGTATTAAGAAATCTCCCATAAAAGGAGAAAGATAGAAACCCAGTGGGAAGAAAACTAACCTCCAAAAAAGAGATAAGAAGAGAAGAAGCCTATAAGGCTTCTCCAAATCACGATGATCTACTAATGAAACTACTCAAATATGACTATCTTAAATTGAATCATTTGAATTATGAGGAGTGGAATTAGGATTTGAATTAGAGCTCATATAATAGCTTGAGAAAATAAGACACTACCTTTCAATTTCTTTTTTTCCTTAGTAATTTCATGATTTGAAGAAGATGCTTTAAAATAATCAGTTACCTCAATCTTATTCTTTTTGAGTAGAAAAGTGAAGTGCTTAATTTTTTTTTCATGCATTGATGGTCTTCATGAAAAATTTTGTTACAAAAGGAATATTTAACTCTCTCAGTAATTGGTATACTTTGTTCAAATGAGTTATACTTCTTGAAGTTATCGATTTTATCTTCTTTCATCCCTTTGTTTTCCTTTTTAGTGTTCTTTTCATCTCCTCTATCATTTTGATGCTTTTTATTTTATGCAATTAGAGCGTTTCCCTTAGTAAATTTCAAACTATCCATTTGAATTATCTTTCCTTGAACTCCCTTTTAAGATCAACAATTAAGTTATCAAGTGATAGCATATGACATGAGGTACCAAAGGTTCTTTTAGTAGAATAGAAAGTAGAGACAAAGACAAAATTTTCAAAACCTAGTTTGGAAAGCATAGAGAGGGTTAATAGGTCCTCTACCTTGTCAATTTCACAGGTTGAAAAATAATAGGGACTAAGACCTAGGAGCTGATTTTCCAAATCATGACTTCTAAGTTCATCAATTGTCCCAAATAGTGTTTTGAGAGACTCCCAAACTTGGTTGGGTGTGTCAAGTTCTCAACATGAAATACTAATTTAGGAGATAAATGTAAACATATAAATCAAAATGCTTGGTCACAATTATTGAAAAGATTTTCTTTATCCTTAGTTGCATTAGGTTCTTTTTATATTCCCATTTTTACCCTATACAAGGCTTTATTCTTTGGTACAATAATAACTTTTAACTTTGAATCATGATAATTGAAAGGTGTTAGGGGTTTTATAGTCACATTAGGATCCACAATAATAGACTTAGATTGCTTCTCATAGAATGAAAAAAAGAAGAAAAATTCATCAGGAAGTAAGAAAAATAGAAAAGACACAACACCCCCTTGATTATCATTTCTCCCCTTAGTTTTGGCACTTTATGGAAGGAGTTTGTAACAAAACCCATAAAAAACCTTAAAATCACACTTTATAATGATAGTGCATGAGTGTGTCCATTAGATACGTGATAAAAAATGCACTTTTGCAAAAAACAAAACTCAATTTTGAGTTAGGAGAAAAAGTTATGAGCCAAATAATATTTCCCTCATAAAATTAATCCTCCTCCAAAAAATATTTTTATGGTAAAAAAATTTAGTTTCACCAGAAAAATAAATTGCAAAAAAAAATAAAAAATTTGAGCCAAAGTTAAGACCCTTGTAGGAAATAACCAGGGGCTAAAAATCCATGTGACTATGGGCTAAAATTCCAAAAAAGTGCACTATTTTTCAATGTTTCTTATTTTAAAAGAAAAAAAAAACCATGTGCGAATTTAAGATTGGAGAGGATTTTCAAACTTGAAGATGGGCATACTTTTTTTTAAAACTGCACTAGAGAAGGGCCATGGTGGCTATAGCAGCCAAGGTTAGATGAGTACATGAGCCTCCAAATATCTCCACATCATATGTGACAAGTCTAACTTATTGTTTCCTAACACAACCACACATAGCCACAGATGAATGGTATGGAGCCATGCTTGTGGATATTCATAGGAACCCTACATGCAAAGGAATGCTTCAAGGTGTAACCAAGAGGTTAGAAATACTAAAAATGGGGTCGATGTCGTTTGATGTAACTACAACTTATGATGAACACAATGAAAGGAGATGACATCCTTATATGTCCTCAAATGAAACCACAACCTTCTGAGTTGCTTCCACAAAATTTATAGGCTTCAAAACATCCATCAAGGCTATGATACCATGAAAAATTCAATAAGCTATAAAAGATAAAAATGGAGCACAACATAATGAAAATGAAGATTGTAGATAAAGACGCTAAGTGCAACCAAGTCCAATGAAGAAAGGAGGGATGCATTGGAGTGGTGGCAAATCCACCCAAGAAACTAGGATGATGTGTTGAAATAAAATCAACACATCTCTATTAGACTCCTAGAGGATTATGACTTGTGTACACAAGTGTCAAATATGCATGGATCACTAATTAGGATTAAAGGCCTTAGTGTAAATTAAACAATTACATGAAATTATGTTTTTTAATGATACATGAAATACTATTAATTAATAATTAGCTTAAAAGTTTCTCAATAGCTATTTTTTAAGAAAATTTGAGATCACACTTCAATGATAAAACAATTTATTAGTTTTTATTTTTAGTAATTATATTCGAATTAATAATTAATTATAAAGAATTAGATTAATAATTTATTAGTAGGTGATTTGTAATAAAATTTGATAGGATAATCCCATGTTTCATTCTTTTGGAGTGGGGAAAATAGTAATGGATTTAATGATGTCAAATCAATGATAATCATTAGCTGATAAAACCACATCATTCCTTTTGTATAAATTCAATGCAACTTCCAGTGTTTCCCCTTTTTCTATGTACAACATGAATAGTTTGTAGCATGACAAAGGTAGGGTAGATGGAACGTGGGAATAGCCAATGTATCACAATTTACTTTCATTCCCTACTATCATGAAACTACTTTCATAACCCGCCACCATGGAAAATTTTCATGTACTTTGTACCTTTACACTTTTAAGGCATAAGACACTAGAGAATCTGGACAAAGTATCCCCCATAAATAGCCTATTGACTACTTAATCTCTTTAATTGTTAAGGATATTCATTGAACTTGTTAGAGAATCAACACAAGACATTACAAAAATTCTATATGATGCATAAGGATGGGGAGTAATGACATTTTCCTATGAAATCTATATGAATAAAAAAAATGATAACGATCCTCTCAAATTTTATCCATGTAAAACCTCAATCATGTAGATGTTATGACAAGGTTTTGCTTCTCACACTCCTAGTGATTCTATTCATATCTACTACTACAAGTAGAATTCCTTTACATAATGGATATCTCCAATTATAATATTGATAATACTATATGACATGACACCATATGTGCATCCTTTCTAAGTTAATGCATTATCAAAAGCTCTAATACCATATAATAAATCAAAGGTAAATAATTATTTTATTATGGTTTAGCACATTTAAAAAATAAAAGAAGTTATCAACCAACAATAAAAACTTATTCTAATAATGATCGTTACCATTCTACTTGTAATATAATAACATTTTTATGGTTAGAAATTTGTCCCTAAATTATATTTAGAGATACATATTCTCTATTTGTGCTCATAATAATGCATTATCCTTGTACTATTTTGAAGTTGGTATTTTCCCTATTGGCTATTTTTTCAATCTATCTAATATTGCCTCTAATGTTTTGAATGTTGAGTTATTACATGTAGTCTAGTATAGACTGGCTTGTCCCCACCATGATGATGCTATTGTAGAGTTCCAAAAAACACATGGAGCATGTTGACACTTATCAAATGTCAATGGCTTTATTTATCTTCAATGGAATCTATCATCTTTCCATTCTCAAGAAAAAAATTGTAGATCCACCTCTCACTATATCTCTTATTTAGTCTCCCCTCAAGACAAGAATTAGCACATGGTGGTTTCATTTAGAATTTATTGAATAATAAATTTATCAAGGATTATATTTTTGGCTGATCCCATTGATTTAGGAAATGAGCTAGCCCTTCCTATACCTATATTTCTACTCTTTTCATATTCTTCATTAGTGGGTTTTTGTATTCAACCCCATTCTAATTTTTGTCCATTATATGGTAAACTATATTTTTTCTTTGAGAATTTATTCTTGGATGGTCACGTGGTTGCAAGGTGACCCATATTTCTCTTTTTTAATTTGTAAAAAGTCTTTCTGGCATCTCATTGTATCACAAATATTATTAATTTTCCTAATCTTTGCATGCCTCATTACATGTGAAATTATTTATATTCACTAATTATGAACATTTAGATTATTAAATCCTAATACTTGGTGATTTTTAATTTTACTTGACTTGAATGGTTTCTAAATTTCACTTCCTTGCTATGTTTTTATTTATCTAAAAAAAAATTTGACAATAATAGAGGATAACAAAATGCCACAAAAATAAACCTCATCATCACAACATATATCACTATATAAAAGTTTGAAGTGAATATTGACATGGTTCACATGAGGTTTAGATGAATAATTATGATGAAACATCATTATGTATAAAATACAAGGTAGAAAATAATAAAAAGGTCTATAGAATTTGGATAAAATATAAAGTATATACTTTATAAAATTGTGTCATGACATTTACCTTCATTATATGATATGTATTATATATTGTATTGTCCTAAAAATTAACACCCATTAATTTGGAGGCTAAAGGACCTATTAGGTCCCATTTTAGAGATCTCCTAGAACATGGATGCATTTATTCTTCATTTCCCACTTTTTTCCTCACTTTTTCCCCGAACCATTTGTGCAATGAAGATCCTTGAGATTTTTCCCTTAAGTGGGCCTTCTTGGGTATAGGTACCACAAGTCAACATATACCTGGTATAGGTTAATGTTGACCTATACTTAAGGTACTAATTTGTGGATCTCGAAGCCCATTTCAAGGTTTTCGACCTCTTCCCATCTAGTGCAGTCGACCCTTTTGATTTTGAAGCCTGAAATTGCTATAAAAGGAGGGTTTATCACTTCATTTGACAAAAAACATGATTTTTAAGACCAAAATTGTGCAACCTATTTTCATCTTTTGAAAGAAAGCTATCAAACCCAAGGTGCATTCAAGGAGTTCAAGAAAGGAATATTAAGAATATGGGCATCCATGATCTGTGATTCGATGATTGTAGATCTGTTGCATTTGTGAAGAAATCCTACATCCTAAATTCTATATACAGACGTGTACAAACATTCAAACATCTTTGTGGATAGCAAATCCATATCCATTCATGAAGATTTGACAAGAATGGTGAATACTAGCATTTGTCTTTATTTACATGCTTTTCATATTTCAATTATAGGTTAATTCCTGAATGAGAGCTTGACAAAGGCAAACCCCTTCCTCCCAAAAAAATCCTTTTTTCTTGTGTGTATTATTAGGTTTGCAGACTTTCATATTTTTTTTCTCAGAATTAGTAGATCTAGAGTTAAAGTTTCCATCATGTATCAAAACAAATAGTTTGCAGCATGTTAGGTATAGGTCAACCTCAACCCATACCCAAAGTCAACCTATACTAGGAAATTTGACATGTCCTTGGGACCTTTAGATTATCACAATTTTCATCTTTTAGCCTCATGGTTCTAGATCTAGCTTTGTTATGATTTTTGATATAGTTTGATAGTTCATTTTGAGATCTAAACTTATATTCTCTATTTTCCCTCAAGGTGAGTACATATATCTCTTTTTCTTTCCATAGCACTTACTTTGATATCTAGATTAAATTTCTCACATGTGTAGTTACTTTACTTTCATTTCATTCTTCACATCTCATTTAATAAAATAATTAATAACCAAATGTAGAATAAAAAGAAAGAGAAAGAGGCCTTTGAAGAGACATCCCTAAAAGGACTTAAATATTTTATTACTAACCCTACATCCATTTTGGTTTTGCTAATCTAATTTGGGTCCTCCCAAGGGTCACATTTGAAGGCCCCTTCTTCTTCTTCTTCTTCTTCTTCTTCTTCTTCTTCTTCTTCTTCTTCTTCTTCCCCAATGTACATATAACTTGGTGGTCTAGTCACATTAGAACACCATTTTATCCATTACATTTTGGAGAACTTGACATTTTCATGCTTCATACTTTGTCATTTGGTAGTTAGATATTCATTGCTTCATCCAATACATTTCAGTGAAATCAACTCATAACATTTCCTTTTCTGATTTTGGTGTTAGATTTCTCTCTAGATCTACTTTGTTACATTATAATCATCTAGCTAGATCTCCTTTTCATTATATTTACATCATTTATTTCTCCATACATTTTTGGATGAGCTTTATCACTTTGAGTCCAACCTATAGCATTCTAGTTAGAAGAAGTCATAGTCTCATGGGTTCTTTTGACCCTAATTCCCCCTTCTTTCATAGGAATCTTGATGAAAACAATATGATCCCTCATGATCCTAATCCTCTCATGGAGAAAAATTATTCTGATTCTTCCCATGGTGAAGATTGAACCTTAAGATTTCCTACTACTCATATTAACAAACTAACTCAATATTTTAAAAAACTAGAACATTGGCTAGTTCAAGAGAATGATATTCTTGAGACTATTTCTACTTTAAAAGAATTAATAAGAAAGCTTATTCTTAGTTATGAACATGGTTGTCACCTATTGCATACTATTTCTTACCTTTTTTATTCTAATGTCAAACCTATTTCTGAATGTGCTTAAGAATCAGGCTATGTTGCATCTACTATACATGTTCAGACCTCTTTGCCTATATCTAGTTTTGTTCCTAGTATCTCCACTTATGCTTTGCCACTTATAAAAACTTCAATTCAATCTTCTAACCCTACACATGTGAGTATCCCTAATCCCATTGTTCCTTCACTTCCTACAAGTTTTCCATGTGTTTCATTTCCTTGAGCAATGCCTTCTTATCATAATATGCCCTTTTCATATTCAAACCTTCTTTCCAAAAATTATCCTTCAAATTTTCCTTCCACTTCAAACAAAAAATTTCATAACATTTCAAACATTCATCCTATTAGGAATAGTCCCAAGAGATAACTGAGAGTGGGGGGGGGGGGGGTGGGGGGGGGGGCGGGTGAATCAGTTATCTACAAGATTCAATTTTTTATCCAATTATGTATACTTAAACATAAAGCATAAACACAATGAAAGAACCCATGAACACAACACCAATATTTTGGTTACGGGGAAACCCAAATAGGTAAAAACCCTGGTGCGATGTGATACCCACTAATATTTTGTACTAGTGTATAATGATCCTTGTTAGAAGATCCTTTACCCAATTAGGAGTAGCTTTACAATATATTAAGTACAGTAGACCTGGTCAAGGGTTGGACCCTGCTAGGAGTCTTTTACAATTGTCCCTATTAGGGGAGAGGACGCACTATCTGAGAGCTCATTGCTCAAATGGGTGAAGGCTACAATCTTTTGAATAATAGATACACACTATATCTAGATCTCATTGATCTACTCTTTGACCTATTGTCTGGATCAGTTCCAATGAATAGAACAAGTACTTTACTTGTTCACATAGACCTTCTTCTAATGGCTCAACACTTCACACACTCTGGTCTCCTATGCTTAATCAACTATGAACAACACTTCAATAATCACAAATATCTGCCTATAAATATCTTTCCTCCAAATAATATAATCAAGTCATCCTATTAGAACCACCTTGAAATCATATTAGAGAAACTATAACAAACTCCAATAAACATTATGTCAGCTCTAATATGCACGCAACACATTCTAGGACCTACCCAATAAAATAATTGTAGACGCATGCTACACACTGTCGGCTCTACCAAAACAACTAGATCTTTCTTTGTAAGTTGAATTAATTCATGCACTCTTAACCAAACATCAATAACTCTTGTCTAAGCTTAACTCCAATGGTGCATAGCCTAAAGATAGGTGCAACTCAAGAACCAATAAAATATCTACCAGCTCTTCTGAATAAACATAGGAAACTGCTACTGGTGAATAATGATTGCATAACTTCACTTCTACTTATCAAAAAACTATACATCCATAACTGAAACATCATTAACATGTCTTCAACATATATCCAAGTGCGCAAGGCTCTATGATAACTGTACAGACAACCATACACATAACACTATCTGTTACTCTGTCAGGAACACTCCTGACACCAGCTACTATATAACTGTCTATACTAACACTTAACCTTTGCACCCATGATATCATGTTGATATCATGTCCATGATACATATAATAAAATCTTACTACATAAGACTTCAACACATGGTACTTTCCATATGTTGTCATCAATGACAAACATATAGTTAGTATTGGCCTACTAGCAAATCTCCAACAATCTCCTCCTTTGGCATTGATGGAAACGTGTGGAATGAAAAACCGCCACCAACCCAAATGAACATTTCTTTTATAACATTCTCCATTTCCTCATCAAAACTCCCCCAAAAATGAATCCTCCATTTGCTGCAATATTTTCTAATATTCTCCATTTCCTTAACTGAACTGTTGTCATAACTGAATGTTTCTCCCCCTTAGTATATTACTCCTCTTTTTACTTCTTTTTTTCATGACTCTATATATTACTCCTCCTTTGATGTGAATGGAAAAGGGCACCATTCATTTTAAGCAGTGGTACTACTCCTGAGGTAGAGTAGTCAACCTTCCACTTGTCCCTAAGGACTGATTCCTTTCCTTCTTTCTTCTAAGCAAAATTAGGGAAGAGAATGACTCCCAAATTCTCCCTGAGATACTCAAAAGTATCCTTAGGTAAGGGCTTTGTGAATATATCTGCCAACTGATCTTTTGTACTCACATAGTCCAACTTGACTTCTTTCTCTACAACTTTCTCTCGTAGGAAGTGATACTTTATCTCAATGTGCTTTGTCTTTCCATGCATCATAGGGTTCTTTGACATATTGATAGTGCTACTATTATCACAGTGAATAACAATAGGATAATCAATCTAAATTCCAAAATCCTTTATCATCTGCTTGATCCAAACAATTGTAGAACAATTCAAGGCTGTTGTAACATACTCCACTTTTGTTGTTGACTGAGAAATAAAATTTTATTTCTTTCTTGTCCAAGTGACAAGTCTATCACCAAGAAACACTGCTCCACCTGAAGTACTCTTTATTTCATCAACACGTCCTGCCCAGTCTGCATCAGTGTACACATGAAGCTCAACATTTTCTGAGTTAGGATACCATAAACCATAATCTATAGTTCCCTGCAAGTATCTAAATATTCTTTTTACTACCTTGAGGTGACTTTGTTTAGGTCCTACTGCAAATCTTCCAACTATGCCAACTACATTGGAAATATCAGGTCTAGTTTGAGTAAGATATATGAGTTTTTCAATCATAGACTTATACAATGTTATATCTATTGCTGGTGAGTCATCTTCTTTTGTTAACTTGCATCCAGTGATCATAGGGGTTCCTACTAGCTTGCAGTCATCCATCTTGAATTTATTCAGTATCTCTTTCACATACTTTGATTGATTAATGAAAATTCCTTTTTCTATCTGCTCCATATTTAGTCCCAAAAATTATTTGATAGGACCAATCATAGTCATCTCAAACTTATTCTTCATTTCTTTGGAAAATTTAGCACTGAGCTTGTCATTACCTCCAAAGATAATGTCATCAATAAATATAGCCACAAGTAGTAAACCTTCAGATGTCTCTCTAATGAATAGATTACAATCTATTTCTCCCTTCTTGAATCCAATCTTTGTTAAGTATCCATCTAGTCTCTCATACCATGCTTTAGGGGCTTGCTTAAGTCCATAGAGGGCATTATTCAATTTGCATACCATATCAAGTCTATCTAATAAGGTGAATCCTTCTGGCTACTCAATGTATACTTCTTCTTTCAAGTCTCCATTCAGGAATACTGACTTGACATCCATCTGATAAACTTTGAAGTTTTTCACTATAGCATAGGCTAAAAACAACTTAATAGCTTCTAATTTTCTCACAGGTGCAAATGTATCTAAATAATCAATGCCTTCTCTTTATGCATATCCCTTACATACTAATCTTGCTTTATTTTTTACTACTGTACCATCTACATTCATCTTATTTATGGATATCCACTTTGTTCCAATCACATTCTTATCACTAGGTCTTGGGACCAATTCCTAAGTGTCATTCTTAATAATCTGATCAAGTTCTTCTTTCATAGCATCATGCCAATCTAAATCATTACAAGCATCTTCAACACTTAAAGGTTTAATCTGAGATAGTAAACATACCACTTCACTACTAGCTAAGTTCTTTGCTTGTGATTATTAAGACTTTGTCACTCTAATCTCCAATGATGTCTACCTTGGAATGATTTCTTGATGTAAACTTTGGAACTTTAGGTAATGCTGACTCATCAGTCTTGGGAGTATTTTCTTCACTTGTTTGAGGATCATTGAATAACACATCAATACTATCAAACATTTCCTCAATAACCCATCTCACTAGTGAAGGGTCTAGGTTTTTCTTCAATCATGGATGAGTAATCATGACATCTTTCTTGAATCATAAAATTTTCATCAATCTTTACATGAGCACTTTCAATGATCTTTTTTAATATTAAATTGAAACATCTATAAGCTTTACTTTTAGTAGAGTAACCAAGAAAAATACCTTCATCACTTCTTGCATCAAACTTGCCTACTGCTTCATCCCTCTTGATGTAGCACTTTCTTCCAAAGATTCTAAAGTATTTTACTATGGGAACATTATAGAACCATAGCTCATATGGTGTTTTTTTAGTGCATAGCCTTAATTGAATTCTATTGATGGTATAAACTAGATTATGGACAACATCTCTCCAATAGGTGTGTGCAACTTTTCCTTCTATCATAATGGTGCACGTTGTATCAAGAATGGTCCTATTCCTTCTCTCTACAATAACATTCTGCTGATGGGTTCTAGGTGCACTTAACTGTCTCTTTATGCCATGTTCTTCGCAATACTCATAGAATCTATTAGAGGTGAATTCTCCTCCTCTATCCAATCTCAAACATTTTATCTTTAGTCCAGATTCATTCTCAACCTTAGCTTTGAATATTTTGAACTTCTCAAAAGCTTCTGACTTATCTTTCAAGAATGCAACCCACATCATCCTAGTATAATCATCAACAAACAAAATGAAATACCTTTCACCATAGTATGATCTTGTTTGAGTTGGACCACATAGGGCTATATGAATCAGATCCAACTTGTTCTCTGCTGAATTCTACTTGCTCCTAAATGAATTTCTCACATGCTTCCCCATCACACATTCTCTGCATATAGTATCAACTAGCTTTTCTATGCTAGGTAGATCTCTTACTACCTTAACATCTCTTATCTTTACTATGTTATCAAAGTTTATATGACATAGTCTTTTATGCCATAACCAACTGTTATCAACCTTAGCAACAAAACAATTTAATTTACAATTGAGTTGAAAAAAATTACCTCTTGTCTTTGAGCCTGATGCAATCATAACACCATCTTTGTTGTTAATGATGCATTTTTCATCTTTGAACTCTAACTGATAGCCATTTCCAAGTAACTATCCAACACTAAGAAGGTTATGTTTCAAACCATCAACATAAAGAACATCATCTGTATTGTTCTTTCCATCCAAAGTGATGGCTCCTCTACCAACTATTGGTTTAAGAGTGTTGTCTCCAAATATGACCATACTGCCATTGTATTTGTCCAAATGAACAAACCTACCTTTATCACCTATCATGTGATGTGAACAACCAATGTCTATAATCTAGGCTATCCTTATGTCAGCTTGTGAAATCAATGCTACCTCTTGATTCTCTTTCTTATCTTCATGAACTATCTTGTTATTCATCTTGTCTATAATAGCAATGAATCCAATTTCTTCTTCACCAAATTCATCTAAAACTCCATCTCCAACATAGTAGCATTCCATGGAAAGCTTAGGCTTGTAATCCTCCTTGAACTTTCTAGCTCTAGTGGGACACTTAGATGCAAAATGACTGATCTTATTACATGAAAAGAACTTAAATGGTAATTAACCTTCATATTTTCCTTTTCCTTTATTTTCTCTTTTGGCAATCATAGCAATAAAATCATCTAATGTTTCCTCTTCATCATCATCATCAAAATTACCAGAAGTGTTTGCATATTTCTTACCATGAAATATTGCTTTGAAGGTTGTCTCACTCTTTGGTTATGTCTTCAATCTTGAGATCTCAAAAGATGATATTTTTCTAATCAAAGTCTCTCTCTTGAAATTTGATGTAAGCTGCATGGTCTCATCAAGGATGTTGATCTTTCTTTCATATTCTAGAGTGAGGGTAGTCATCAATTTGTCCATAATGTCCTCCTCTGAAATCTCTCCACCATTGTTCCTAATTCCAATAACTACTTCATTTATTCTTTGATTGTAAGCTTTGATATTTTCTTCAGGAAGCATCTCTAATGCATTGTATTTTTTCTTCCATGTCTTTCTACATGCATCCTTTGCTTGTTTTTCTCCTTCAAATATGTCTTCTAGGTGCTTCCATATTTTATGGGATGTATCTACCTTTTTTACTTCTAAAAACTCACCATCAGATAGGGCGCTGATAAGGGCTTCTTTAGATATAGCATTCTAATGAAACAATTCCTTTTGTGTGTCAATAGCATCATCTTTTTCAAGGTCTTCTAAAGTAGGAATCTTGGCTACTTTGATAGTTACATTAAAAAATTCAAAAGCCATGCACTGCAAATGAGTCACCATCTTTTTCTTCCAATAAAGATAATTCTCTCCATCAAACTTAGGACTTTCTTTCCTGAAGTACGCCATCTGATCAACCTCAAGTTGTTAAACTTTCTCTCTGAGGCACTTGGCTCTAATACCAATTGTTAGGAATAGTCCCAAGAGATAACTGAGAGGGGGGGGGGGGGTGAATCAGTTATCTACAAGATTCAATTCTTTATCCAATTAAGTATACTTAAACATAAAGCATAAACACAATGAAAGAACACATGAACACAACACCAATATTTTGGTTATAGGGAAACCCAAATAAGTAAAAACCCAAGTGGGACTTGATACCCACTAATATTTTGTACTGGTGTATAATGATCCTTGTTAGAAGATCCTTTACCCTGTTAGGAGTAGCTTTACAATATATTAAGTAAAGTAGACCTAGTCAAGGGTTAGACCCTATTAGGAGTCTTTTACAATTGTCCCTATTAGGGGAGAGGATGCACTATCCAAGAGCTCACTACTTAAATGGGAAAAGGATACAACCTTTAGAATAAAAAATACACACTATGTCTAGATCTTGGTGAACTGTGCTTTGACCTGCTATCTAGATCAGTTCCAATGAATATAACAAGTACTTTACCTAGTCACATAGACCTTCTTCTGATGGCTCAACACTTCACACACTCTGCTCTATTGTGCTTAATCAACTATGAACCACACTTCAAGAATCACAAATGTCTTCCTATAAATATCTTTCCTCGAAATGATATAATCAAGTTAGCCTATTAGAACCACCTTGAAATGATATTAGAGAAACCATAAAAAACTCCAATAAATATTTGGTCAGCTCTACTATGCATGCAACACATTCTGGGACCTGTCTAATAAAATAATTGTAGACGTACGCTACACACTGTGGGCTCTACCAAAACAACTGTATCTTTCTCTATAAGTTGAATTAACTCATGTGATCTTAACCGAACATCAATAACTCTCCTCTAAGATTATCTCCAAGGGTGCATACCCTAAAGATAGGTACAACTCAAGAACCAATAAAATCTCTATTGTCTCTTCTGAAAAAACATAAGAAACTACTCCTAGCGAATAATGACTACATAACTTCACTTCTACTCTTCAAAAAACTATGCATTCATAACTAAAACATCACTAACATGTCTTGAACATATATCAAAGTGCACAAGGCTCCATGATAACTATATGGACAACCATACATAGAACACTATCTTTTACTCTATCAGGAACACTACTGACACTAGGTGCTATATAACTATCTATACTAATAGTTAACCTCTGCACCCATTATATCATGCTAATAGCATGTCCATGCTACATATACTAAAATATTATTGCATAAGACTTCCACACATGCTACTTTCCATATGCTATCATCAATGAGAAACATACAGTCAGTACTGGCCTACTGGCAAATCTCCAACACCTCCTATTATTTCTTCCATCATTCCATAATTAATAGCCTTTCTTAAACCATCTCTTCCTTGCAACAAAAAACTTCTTCCTTGACTCAATCCAATTTCAATATTCCTACATGTGATATTTCTAATCCATTGTCCTTACACATTATCCAAGTTGTTATCTCATAAACTATTTAGATTCCTTTTCTTGAGACTTATAGTGGTAAAGGTGATCATGTGACTTATGTTAGAACCTTTCAAACCCTATGTAGTGATTTTTCACTCAACTATAGGTTCATGACTAAGTATTTCACTAGAAACTTTCGAGACAAATCTTTGAAATTGTGTTGTTCTTTGCCTACTTATTCCATTGAATCCTTGTCAAAACTTTCTAATGATTTTATCCAACAATTTCATAACAATATGCTTCCTCAAATTTATTTTATTGATTTAATGCATTTTTAAAAAGGTGTTAAAGAAAAATTTAGTGACTTCATTAAGAGATTTAAGAATTTACATGCTAAAATTTATTATCATTTGTCTAATGTTGATATACACTGTATATTTGTTTCTAATTTACAAAAGTATATTAGAGATAAGATTCTCATTTCTGAGTTTTCTTCTGTTTTATAATTATGTGTAGTGCTTCAATATTATCAGCTAAAAGTGAATCAATTTGATAGCACCACTCCATTGGTTCCTATTAAAATTGATAAGAGTAATTCCACATCAAATTCCAACAATTTTGATAAGCCTAATAACTACATCAAGATCAAGAAATCATCCGACATAGTAGATGAAAAGTGGCAGCAGAAACTAAAGGTGTGTATCCTTTGTCGTATATTTTTAGATGTTCTCATTCTTTTAGTTCACTTTTTGAACATTTTCATAATGTGATGATGAATTTAATTAATGTAAACATCATGTTAAACTTCCTCCTATTAAACCAATTGATCCAAAAAAAACTCTTCCTTGATCCTTTGATCCCAAATCTTTTTGTCAATACCATCATCAAACTGATCACGATACTAAAAAATACTTTTCTTTGAAGAACTTCATCCAAGACCTCATTGATTCTAATGCTATTTCTTTTGATGTTGATATTAACAATGAAAAAAAATTAGTTTCACCTCTGAATATTAATTTGCAAATATACACAAATCCTTTTCCATCTCAATCGACCAATACTATTGTTTAATATTCTACTACTATAAACATTATTATGATGATAAAATTGATAAAGCCAACCATGGTGTTAATCAAGATGAGAATGTCCAGCTTAAACCCAAACTTAAAACTAAACCTCAACCTCAATCTTTCATTACCTTTTATCTTGTTGAAACTATTAAGTTACTTGATGCTCCTCTTTATATTGTTGCTAGGGTTGATAGTATTTCTTCCCGTGGTACTCTAGTTGATCCCAATTGAATGGTTAATGTGATAACTAAAGAGCATATTTTTGGTAGGTAATTTCATAAGGATTCCTATGATAAATCTAATATTTTTATTCAAACCTCCAATGGTTTTCTATCCTTCCCATGGTTCCATTTCTTTTCTTGTGGAACTTGGTTGTAAAAATTTGGATACCACTTTCATTGTCATTCCTACCTCTCATCAATTTCAAGTAAAACTTGGTATTCCTTGGATTACCTCCATGGAAGTTGTTCCTTTTCTTTCTCATAATTTCCTTAAATTTCCTCATAATGGAGAGATTGTGACTACTAACCATAGTCTTTATCAACATTCTATGCCTTGAGACTCTATTAACCTTGATGTCTTTTGATCTTCCATGCCTCAACTAGCTAGAGTCCATCCACTAGTACATTAGACCCACTTTTTAGACCAACATTTCTGACTAAGCATTAAAATGGTTTTCCTTGGTTCGTTTATATAGAAGGAAAATTTTGTTTTTTTTAATCCAGTCCCGTGTTGGTCAGTATTTTGACAACCATACATGTTGAAATTCTGATGAACACGGGATATGACTTAAAAAAAAAAACATAGGGTTTCATTTTACATTCGGTACGTGGCAAAGCAGAGGTGAAATAAAAGGCCTCGACTCCACCTGTAAGAACCACTCTTCTTTGTTTTCATTGTTGTGAAATTGATTATGTAGTGGAAAATAGTGTTAGTATTTGAGAAGATGTGTTAATGTACCCATAGTTTTATGGAGTTTGTGTGTCTTAGTTTTTTTGATATATATATCTCTGTTGAGGAAGGAAGTCACTACTGACTGTCAAATCCAGTCATGCAACTTCATTGACAGATTTAAGTTGTTTTAGTTTTGTTAATTTTCAAAGCAAAGTAAATTTCTAACAGACTGAAACAAGACTATTGTTCTCTACCTATCATGAAGTTACAACCCTAACTTGTATCTTCTCCATAGAATACTTAAGATCGATGGATGAAAGTCAAGTTAGTGTAGAATATTTCAATAAGCTCAACACTCAGATTTGTAGGGGATGTTAAACTGCTTCATGGTTGATTCCCTAAACCAAATGGATTACATGTATTTAGTTAATAGAATAAATAATGTTGTAACAGTGAGTGAATGGAATGAGTATTGAACTTGTTGATTCTAGGGTCTAGATTCATCGAAGATAGTAAGCATCAATACCAACCTCCTGTAACCACCATCGAATTATTCCAATTGAAGTTGTTGTTTTTAGATTCAAACAAGAAATAGAGGAAACAACAATTCAATGCTAAATAACTGTGCCTGAATCTATTAATAAACTCTCAGGAAAGAACCCTATTACAATCAAACTAAGAAGTGGAAGAATTGGAGGTACCTTGCTAATTAGTGGAGTTTAGTCTATGACTAAACTGAGTAGAGTAGACTGTTTATAAACCTTCACATACATTGAAAATATTTTACGTTAATTTGAGAGTGAGGGTTTTGTCCAACCCTATTCCATACATGCTTGAAGTATTTGTTTTATTCTATTATAAACCCTAGACAAGGTTTGTCAGTATTGAGCAAGGTATCTTTATTTTGTTTTGTATATACACTATTTTTTATCCTTAACTAAAATCGAAGTCTAGTTGCAAAGATTGTTTAGTTTGAAGAAAAGTTGTTTGAACTTGTTTGAAGATCAAGACATATAATTGGTTTGTGATTAATGATTTACTTACTCTGATTTATTATGAGAAAAGTAGAGACAAACCTACACATTTCTTAAAATTTTTCTTAAGGAAAATGATAATCATATTTTTTTGTATAATCAGACACATGCACAAAGATAGTTTGAATAACTTGCAAATCATTTCTACAAGGTAGTCATATTTCAGTTGGAGAATGAAGAATATTATATAAACATGTTAGTGGGGACATTATCGATGTACAAAAAAAGGTTTTGTTTATTCAATAAACATTCATTGTTCATTGTGCACACTAGTTTTCAAAACCATAAATATCTGGTTGAGAATATTGTAGTCCTAATCTACTATGATACACTATTTGGTACATAAGTATCACATGTACCCAAGAATGTATTATATTGGATTATGATTACCATTTCTCTTAGATATTTTGACTTTGTATAAAAATCAAAAGTAAAGAGAGAAAAAGCCAGTGAGACATTGAAAAGTCTATCAGTGGGATATCATTGTTAGTGAGACCTATGTCAAGCCAGTGAGGCATTGTACAATGACATTTCACATAAACCAGTGAGGTAATTTGAGTAGTTTTATTCTCTAGAGGGTTTCTACTCAAGACAAAATCCATGTTATATTATTTGTGTCTCTTATCTATTTTGTTATCCATTTTTATTTTCATTACATAATACTTTAGGTTTTGTTTAAGTGAAAAATGACTTGTAAATTGTTATATAACTAATTCATGCCCCCTCCCCCCTCTTAGTGATATTGCACTCCAATAACACTCTTGTTACTCATCACATTGATATTTCCATCAAGTGCCCCATTGATATCATCCTTGAAGATATCCTACATCAATTAGAATCCTTGTAAATTAAGCTAAATGCTAATCCTATACCACCTCCCCTCTCCACTTCTACGAAGACATCATCACTATGGACCTTGAGATAATTTCCTCTTAGGATATTCTCTCTTACATGCTTTCCCTATGTGTTTTGCTACTCCCAATTGAAAATATATAATGGTAAGGGGGTTCCCATGACCCATATTCACTCCTTTAATGCCACTTGCCTTGAGTTCCTCTATCATGGCTACTTGCTTGCTAAAATTTTCCCTTGCACTCCAAAAGATTATGCTTTGGAGTACTTTTACACACTCCTTCATAGCTCTAACAATCTTTATATTAAGCTAGATAATTACTTTATCTAACACTTTTGATGAAATATCATCTTGAAATTTCCCTTCCAGCATAATCCAATACAAACAATAAAATATTCTAATGCCTCAAGTTTTTACCCATGACATTATTGGTAAAAAAATATGATGACCAATTTATGATACAAGAATAATGTGTAATGCAAATCATAATGCATTCTTTCATGCACAAGGTCATCAAACCAAATAATGAAACACTTGGCATATACACCAATACAAAATGCAAGATGAGAGAAGCAAAATGCTTAGAATACCATAGGAAAAAATAACATGATCAACTCAAACATTGAGATATGGAGGAGAGTCAGATTCTCAAGGCTAACTTATAAACCTTGAAAACTTTCCTACCAAGGTGTGCACTTTTGGCATCTTGGAAAATGGAACTAACAAGATAATCTTACACTAGCTTGGGCATCAAGGTCTAAATTGTAAGAAGTTTAGACTATGGAGAAAAATTTACATAGCTCAAAATTTGGGGTTTAAGAGCATTTTTTATGAAAGGGCATCCTTAGGGCTCATCACAAATTTGCATTATACTTGGGAAGTTAAGAACACATGGTAAATTGTACTCTTGATATTTGGTAAATAATTTGTGATGAGTAAAGTTGAAGCATTTTACTGTATCATGTTATTGTGTGATTTAACTTTGCGAGTAGTTAATTTATATATGATTGATTGGTCCAGTATTAAAATGCGAGGTTAATTTTATTGGTTCAAGTTTTTGTTTTAGTGAATGGATGTCTATAAGTTGACAGTGGTGTTTGGTTGGAATTTTTTAATTTGTGAAAGGTTATTTTGAATCTAAAGTCAATATCTTTTTTCCCAATTAATTAAACTTCTTGCACATGTGACTTGAATTGTCTATTGTCCCATAAGTAGTGAAAACTACACAAAGACAATAAATAAAGATAGGTATAAGATTTCATACACTCAAACATAAATCTTTGAAAGACAATATGACACCTCTTGTTACATACATTGTGGCCCTGTAGCTGACTATCATATAAGTGGGTAAGATTTACATCTTTTAATCTAACCATCTATTCATCATGTAGTCATTATGAAAGTAGTAAATATCATCCCTCAAGCATTGAATAACATTGTTTTGAGGCACTTTTCTTGAACATGAATCTTTTCTTTCACAACACTGTCGTTCTATTTTGTAGAAGCACTAACAATAGTCTCTTTATGGCATTGTTGATCACCGCACCTTCAAATTCATGAAAATCTATTAATGCTTGCATCTTTGTCATGATATAGTACCCTCATTTCAATATTTGAGTATCACTACCTTTTAGAAACTATCCCTCTTTTGATTTTTAGGACATCATTCCTTACTATGGCTATGAGCCTTCATAACAGTGCATGTTCTTTATTCATTGTGCTTTGCAATCATGCATGCATGACCTCTATTATCTCTTGATGACTATTATAAGAGTGCCTTTGTGACTTATCATAATCCATATGAATCATTATTTTTTATCACTTTATACCACTGTGACAGTGGATAAGCATTGAAGAAGAACTTTCTTTAAACATTTCTTATCCACATTATTTTGGCATCTTTTTAAATCATGAATTGTTAAACACTTATCATCACCTCATCAAGCCTATTTGACAGTCAACCTCTTCTATAACTAAGAACTCAAAAGTGTTGTTTGTCATTGGGACTAATCTTTGCTAACAAATTTGATCACCATTTATTGACATCCTTTTGATAGTCACTTCTCAAGACTCTTGGATGCCTTTTTTTCTTTCATTCTTACTATTCCTTCACATGACTGATCATATTTTGTGCTCACTATCATGAGGAACTCTATGACACTCTTAAAGTGCCATTCCAACTTCATCAACATTTTCTTTTCCATTTGCAGTGTATACCACTACTTTTGATGGATGTTGAATGCCCTCCCATTTAGCTAGTGTCTCCTCTAATAGTCATCTTTGAATTTTGGCCTTTTCTCTCTACTTTTGTAGACAATGCCATTCTCTACCTTATCATCTATGTCTACTCTTTGATTTGACATACATTCTTGGAAGTTACTTTGAATGTGGTGGATCATGTGTTCTACATAGTATCATTGCCTGCTCTTCTATTTTACAATGACTATCACTATTCTTCACAAGAGTTCTTTTGTCACTTACCATGACTGCCAAAGATCTAAGAATTCAAAACTCTTAGAAACCCTCCTCAAAATTGTAGAGATTTTATTTTCACAAAACAAAAGATGTATCTCCCTATGAACATTTTAATGAAAACTACTTCTCTTTCTTTGACATCTACCATTCCTTGTTACTTCCTTCAACAATTTACTCTTTCTCTATGTTTGAAACATGCCTTTGAATGTCCAAAGAATGTTGCTATTCTTTACATGAAATATACATTTCATCTTTCACTTATGCAAGACACTGGTGTGTACTCTATGCTTTCTAATCTACATGCATACTTCTCTCCATCAGTTATAGCCTAATTTGCTTGATGATTATAATAGTTGCCAACTTGTGAAAACAATATTGTGTCTCAATGTGTAATGTAGTCCTCTCCAACTCATGCTTGAGGAGCTTATATAATAATCAACTGATGAATGTTTTTGGTTTTGATGTAAATTCTATTAAGGCATTTTGACCACCAACTCACTTATGTTTGGAGTCTTCTCCATATTCTGTACTCTAGGCTCAAATTTATTTATCTCATTGATAATAATTGGAAATGAAATGTTTGTATTTCATTGCTTACCATAGTTATCTATTGAATATGAATTAATCCCCTTCAGTGATGATAAATGTTGATGGTAGTCCCAAGAATACCCTGAATGAAATATTAATTCCTCAATGTGTTCCTCTCTTTGAGACTCTTAAATGTTTTTGTTTTAATTTCTAACTTTTTAATTCAAATTACTATTTATAAAGTTAAATCTTAAATGTCAAAGATCATATCAGATAGATTTAATTCTATTTCAAGCATAGTTAGATAACCTACAAGATTCAATATGAAAATTGTTCATCTTACTTGGGACAATTCTTGAGTTGTTCATAATGATTAGCAACAAAATCTTTGAGAGATTAATTTTGAAATGTAGTAATCTAGACAACACATTTATCTCTATAATAAATTGTCATTCAATTTAACATTTTGCATGTTAGCTTTTATTTTTTGATTTCTTCAGATCAGGCCTATACGTTCCAAGCATTACTCTTCTTGCAATCGTTGTGTTGAGAAATTTGATCACCACTGCCCATGGATTTCTAACTGTGTTGGAAAGGTGAGGTTTACGTATAGTAAAAAAGTTGCTAACTAGATATTTTGTCATTATCCTCATGATATTTTATCTTTATGAGATTTAATCTATTTGTAGACTTACCCAAGATATTAGAGAACATAACTTAGAAAGTACTTGAATTCAATGCAATCTTTATGCTATACAATAGTCAAAAAAGTTTACCCTACCAGAACACATCTTCATAAAATCTATGCTAATTAACCATATTCTCATTTCACCATAGCTTACCCCAAACACATTATATAAGGCAAGAACTTTTACGCTTGCATCCCTTGTTCTATTGGCTCACCCGCAAATTTATGTTTTAGTTTCTTCTTATCTTTAAATTTTTCTAAGGGATTTGTTTATAGTAGACATACACTATCAAGAAAGGAAGAGGTTGTGATCAATGATACACACCTCATCCATATGAGGGCATCCCTGAGAAAAAAAACAATTCTTTGTAAGAAATAATGTCACATGATAAACAAATATGACTCAATTGGATTTTCTAGAATTTGTTAGTTAAATATCCATTCTAGATGCACACAACATGAAGTCATGACAGTAAAATCCTTTTTCCAAATGCATAGCCTCTCTTATTATCTTGTGTTTATCCCTACAAGTTAGTGGTATTACCTAAAATTTCTCTTTTCCTTTGTGAACAATATATGTATTAGAGTAGCCATAATGAATTGTCCTTCTCATGCATATTATATTTTTTACTTAGCATTCAGATTTGCTTAAGCAGTATTGTGAACTTTCCTCCAACACATGTACTATTGTGAAAATCATTGCAAGTCCATTTGTTGAAGGGAAATTCATAGTACACATGTTTGGAGGTCTGAAGGAAACAAGACAATTTGAAGAGTCATGAGTGGTGAGAAGATTCTTTTGAGTATAAGCTTTGGAGGCACTATAGATCAATCCATATCTTTGGTCACAAATGTATATAGGCAATGCAGATCCTACATACAAAAATTTCATCTTATTATTGATTTCCTTCTGTTGTTAAATTCAAACCCTATAATTAGGAAAATGTCAACCAACACAAGGAGTGCAACAAAAATTTGGAGAATTAATCAAATGGACATAGCTCAGAAATTATGAACATGGCACAATCTTTAGGTAAAGTGATTCTTATCAGGAGCATTGTCCATCCACATTTGAACATGGTTGTTTATTGGCTGCCCTTCAATAGGACACTTGACTATACCTATTTGAATATAGTTCAAATCCTAAAAGTCTGCATTTCTAGGACTGTTCGGCATTGTCCTAGTCAATCCATGTTTGTAGGCTTCCTACCCATACCAACTTGTATCACTTGCCTAAGCAGTACTTTGAGTGGTCATCCTACACATGTACTATTGTGAAAATCATCAGAAGTCCATTTGTTGGAGGGCTACTCAAAGTAAACATGTTTGGAGGTCTGAAGGAAACAAGAGAATTTGAAGAGTCATGAGTCTAAAGATTGTACTTAATATAGCCAAGCTTCGTTCAATGGTACATTCAAACATTAAACAAACCATTCTTAAACCAAATTAAACTAGTAAACCAAAGGACATACTTTTACTACTAAGTCTCTATTTGTTGGGCATACTAATTATAAGTACTTGACATATATCACAAATGTTTCTAATTAAGGTTGGCGGGATGATTACGCCTATCCTAAAAAAAGACTGTCAAATCATTATGCTTTCAAATCAATTATCTATTGATGTATCCCTTGTGAGGGAGAGAAACCAAACACATAAAGAACATGCACATAAACATAGAAACTAAAAAAATTAAATGGAATACACAAAGAAGTACCAAATGATGAATGCTTAATTGTTGTAATGGAAAAGCAATATCAGAATCATCCATTTGTAGAACTTGATTTTTCTATAGTCCAAATGATTTTTATTATTTCTTGTCTGTGCTTGGTGATAGGATTTTGAACATTGTTGACATACTTAAATGGAATACACAATACCAAATGATGAATGTTCAATTGTTGTAATGGCAAAGCATCAGAACCATCCATTTCTAAAATTTGATTTTGTATAGTCTTAATTATTTTTCTATAGTCCTAATGACTTTGAAAATTGTTGACAAAGAGTGTTTCTTTTTTTTATTATAGTATAAATGATTTTTCTATAGTTGTAATGATTTTTCTTATTTCTTATCTTTTGTCCCTTTATGATTTCCTATGTCTGTGCTTCATGACAGGATTTTGTCACCTTCTTTTGATGGTATATTTCATT